>PITA01002861.1:25190-151039 GCA_004023965.1 Spilogale gracilis | reverse complement strand
GGCTTATTTCACTCAGCATAATCTCTTCCAGTCCAGTCCATGTTGCTACAAAAGTTGGGTATTCATCCTTTCTGACGGAGGCATAGTATTCCATTGTATATATGTACCACATCTTCTTTATCCATTCATCTGTTGATGGGCACCTTGGCTCTTTCCACAGTTTGGCGATTGTGGCCATTGCTGCTATGAACATTGGGGTGCATATGGCCCTTCTTTTCACTACATCTGTACCTTTGGGGTAAATGCCCAGTAGTGCAATTGCAGGGTCATAGGGTAGCTCTATTTTTAATTTTTTAAGGAATCTCCACACTGTTTTCCAAAGCGGCTGCACCAGTTTACATCCCCACCAACAGTGTAAGAGGGCTCCCCTTTCTCCGCAGCCTCTCAACACTTGTAAGAAACAGACTCTTAAGTATGGAGAACAAACTGAGAATGGTCAGCTGGAGGTGGGTGGGTTGTGAGGGTGGGAATGTGTTAAATAGGGGATGGGATTAAGCACCGGGTATTACACATAAATGTTGAATTACTAAATTTTACACCTGAAACAATATTCCACTGTATGTTCACTAACTGGAATTTATATTAAAACTTGAAAGAAAATAAATAATTAAATATCATCTTCAGCTAATAGCAAAAGAAAGAAACTGAGGGTAGGAAGTGTCCCTTTGGGGCAGTTATCAGGCAAAGCAATAAGCAAGTAAACACAGTAAACAAAGATATGATTGATATGCAGATTTAAGTCCCTGGGCTTCTTGGCTTCCTGTCTTCTTCATTTAGGTTTCCAGAGATTTAATTACATTTTCCTCCTGGTGCAGAGGAAGAAACACAAATGATTCTTACAAAAAGGCAAATTCTCTGTTTTCAGAAGTTTTCAGAAGTTCTCCCATGTGTCTGTTGTGTTTTAAAAAAATAACAAATTCAAAATAATACTTATGCTAAAGAGGCATATTTCGGAATAGTATTTTCTGCTCCTTTGAGGAGTAAACATTTCTAATTCTGTCTAAGAATCAAGAACTGTCCAACAGGATTTATCAGGCAAATAAGAAATGAAGCAGAAGGGGCACCTGGGTGGCTCAGTCACTAAGCCTCTGCCTTTGGCTCAGGTCTTGATCCCTGAGTCCCAGGAGCCCCACATCTGGTCTCCTGCTGGGCAGGAAGCCTGCTTCTCCCTCTCTCACTCCCCCTGATTGTGTTCCCTCTCTAGCTGTGTTTCTCTCTGTCAAATGAATAAATAAAATCTTTAAAAAAAAAAAAAAGAAAAAGAAAAGAAAAGAAAGAAAACTATTAAATCAAACAAGATTTTTTTTTTTTTTTTTTAAGTATATGTGCTGTGGAAGCGAACACTCAAACAAGATATCCTTCAAAACATCAATAAGAAATGTTCTGTCTTGCAAAAGCATTCTTTTTAGGTTTGGTACACAGGAGATAAATTAAAAATTTCCTTGGACACTTCTGACTAGTCAATATCTGTGATAGTGATACAAGCTAAATAAAAATAAGGGACTGCTGTTTATTTGCCATCCTCATATAATACCACATGAAATATCTATGACTCTAAAATATTTGAAGTTTATTATAAAGATAATCAGAAAATTACATATTCTTTCTGGTGAAATACATAAGCTCATTTTAAAGTTAGTTTATGTTAAATTAATTTTATTTGTTTAGCACATAAGCAGATGTGCCTTTGATTGTGAGACTCTGGTTCTTCATATAAAAGAGATAATATGGAAAAGTGAAAAATAAACAAATACATCTTGGTGTTGGGAAATTTGGTTAAGATCCAGTTTTGCTCTGTAACCTTGAGCATTGAATCCATATCTTCCTTTCTGCCTCCTAAAAATCTGAGTATCTATTCTAACTCCCCATAAGATATAATACATTTTATTATTATGTCATATATTCTGATGATCACTCTGATAATTTCAAAGTAAAAGTCCATTGGGGTATTAAAGCAATGGCAAGGGTTCTACAGGACCAGAGTGAATTTCCCCTATAAGCCTGAACTTGAAGGAAATAAAACAAGCACCTCTTTTCAGTCACGTTGCAAATCTCTTGTACCTAAGCCCTCTCTTTCTTCTTCATAAAACATTAGTATGTAGGCATAGATACACTCATATGTGGTCACGGTTGCTCTCCTTACTTGAGGTATTTCTGCTTTGAGAAGTATCTTTGGGAATGAATTGCCTAATGATTTATGAGATAAGAAACAATTAAAATAATAATATTGCTGATAAGAATTTTGAAATTAATGGGGCGCCTGGGTGGCTCAGTTGGTTAAGCGACTGCTTTTGGCTCAGGTCATGATCCCGGATACCGGGGATCAAGTCCCACATCGGGCTCCCTGCTCAGCGGGAAGCCTGCTTCTCCCTCTCTCACTCCCCCTGCTTGTGTTCCCTCTCTGTGTTTCTCTCTGTCAAATAAATAAATAAAATCTTAAATTTAAAAAAAAAAAAGAATTTTCAAATTAACAAGCTTCCTCAGCATGTTTCTATTAAGCAGTGATTAGCTGAAAAATCAAATTATATTTATGCCTAAACATGTGTCTCAATGCATATGCACAGAAAACTGACTTGGAAAAAGGAATAAACCAAAATATTGGCAAGTGCTGGGTGTTTTGATTTTTGACTTTTGTCTCTATGCCTTTCTATATCTCCAGATTGCCCAAGCTACTTTTACTAGTAACAAAGTCTTCTACAAGACTAGAACCTGATGTGTAAGAAAAAAACTCTGGGTGTTTTTAATGGAATGTTTTGATAAGTTAATAGACTTGAAAATGTCCCTGAGAATCTCTTTCTTCCCCATTCCTGATTTTGGAAAGATGAATTTTTGAAAGGTCAAGACAGTTGGGGTGCCTGGGTGGCTCAGTTGGTTAAGCAACTGCCTTCGGCTCAGGTCATGATCCCGGAGACCCTGGATCGAGCCCCACATCGGGCTCCCTGCTCAGCGGGAAGCCTGCTTCTCCCTCTCTCACTCCCCCTGCTTGTGTTCCCTCTCTGGCTGTGTTTCTCTCTGTCAAATAAATAAAATCTTAAAAAAAAAAAAAAAAAAAAAAAGAAGGGTCAAGACGGTAAGGGAATTCTTTCAAGCATAGAAGGAAATAATTTCTGTATAAGCAGATACAAAAATAAAAATTGGGTGAGTAGAAAACAAGGTTCTCTTTCTGTTATCATATTTAGAATATATTTTTGCCTTTAGATCATCTAATATTAGTATCTTCATCTGGTATCATTTGTTTGGTGATTCAGTTTTAAGATTTTTCTCCAATTCGGCTTCCCCCCACACCCCGTGTAACTTTTTTTAAAGATAGAAAATTACATTAACATACTTGCAAAATAATAGTAGCTTAAAACCAGTAATGGAGTAACTTTAAAGTATACAGTAAATAACTCTTCCACTGTCCTTGGAATTAGGCAAAATGTCTTCATTTATCACACAAGGATTCATTGTAACTGATTCTTTAAAAATTCATACGGCAAGATGTGGCTCTCCAACAAACAAAAAAAGATTTAATCTTTGATTTCAGATTTCAGATTTCAGATTTAAGCTAGATTTCAGATCCAAAAATGCCAACTAATAAACTTTCAACAATTAAAAAAAAAACAAACATATTCTAGACAATTGTTTCTTGCCAGAGTCAGTTCTGTCCTCCCTCCCTCCTCCACCCTTCCTTCCTTCCATCCTTCCTTCCTTCCTTCCTTCCTTCCTTCCTTCCTTCCTTCCTTCCTTCGTTCCCTCCCTTTTTTCTTTCTTCCTTCCTTCCAAAATCAAACAACAACCAAAAAATATTTGAAACAACTGCGTCAACATATGCAAAAAAAGAGAGAAGTGGAGTTGCTTGGGTTAAAATGGGGGTTGCCTACTTGTCTCTTGGCTCCAGCTTTTCTTACCCAGGCTGAAAATAAGGGGCCCAATTAGAACACTCATTTTGTCAGCTAAGATTTATCACCTCTTCCTAGTGTCACACACAAGCTCTTTGTGTTTAGTGCAGGTGTGGATGGGGAGCCACAACTGAGAAAGGAAAGCTGCTAGTCACTCTGTTAACAGTCACTTTGCCCCACTCATTGTTATTCTAAGTTCTCTGTGTCATTCTGATAGATATCAAAAATGCTATTTTGTAATTAGCAATACCTGATAGAATGGGATCCATCAGCAAAATCTCATTCTGTTACTCTTATAGCAAATAAACAAATTAATAGACAAATTAGTTAATTTAAGTGAAAATTCTCATTTCAAGGAGAGGTTTGTTGAAACTGTTAATCTGGCAATTAACAAACTGAGCGGACAATGACTTTCAACTCTAATTGACAGGCATTTAAGTGTATTTTAAAAACTCCAAAAATACTGGAACTAGTTTTTACCCTATGGAAGACACTTGGGGGGATGGGGTGGGATGTGCTCCAGTATCACCAAGTCAAACATTATTATAATTTGGAACTTAGTCCCAAAGTAAAAATTTTTAGAGCTGCCATCTAAGTGTGGGCTCAACAAAAATGAGAATAATCACAGTATTATTCTATAAGAGCTCATTTGTTGTCACTCCTTCCTAAGGACTCAGCCAGGGGCATTAGGCTTAATGTCCAGAATGATCATGAACGTCATTTAGAAATAAGCTTTTTATTGCAATGTGAATGTTTCAATATTTAAATGATGTAGAGGGTCTGTGTAAAGCCCTTTTGGGGGAACGTGGGCAATTTGTAGCATTTGTTTAAATACTTATTAACACCCACCAACCTTCACTATTTCCACCCTAAGAAACTGCTTGTAACCCCATGTTCTCATTTCTTGGACAACAGAAGGAAATATGTGGGTTTTTTTGGTTTTTTTTTTTTAAGATTGGTGTGGGTGAAGGACATGTTTCTTGTTCATAAGGGTAATACTAGGAAGAAGTTTCATTAAAAGTGGCTTTGATGTAAGTGCTACTTTTTTTAAATAGACTGCTTAGGAAAAAAATTTTTGATGCTCTTGTTTGAACCCCAATTCCACAAATGAGGAAAAAAGATCCCATTTAATGTTATTGCTAGAGAAGTTTTATTATCCAAGCCCCCCAAATCCAAACACATGCCTACATTAAGGGAAATGTTTGTTCTCTGCTTTCTTTGCATTTAAACATCTCAATTATAATCAAAGAGAAAGATAGATGCACTAACTATCCATTTTTACTTAAAATTTCTCTTTCCATATTTTACATCCAGTAATCAGCATAGCATATGTTCAGAGAATATTGCAATAAATGATAAATGTCCACATTGCATTCATGTTTTTGTTTTTGTTTTTGTTTTCCAATGAGAGTTGATCCTATTTCTGGTTTTGAATGGTTACATGGACCGGGTCATTTTTATGTTGATAATAGACTCTTAAATCAGCCTTTACTTAAGTACAGTTTTATTTACTTCATAAAACTAGTATAAGTATTATTAAGAGACATCTTCAACATTTTTCATATGAAAAGGTAAGTTTCCTACTGAACAACCATGTGCTTGCTTACGATTTACAGAAATAATTTCAGTAAGTTCTCTTGAGATCTTATCCACTTGAGAAAGGGCTTTTTAAAGATTCTGGACTTTAAGGCAAAACAATTGGCATTGTCCATTAGGCCTAGATAAATGTTTGTACTTTATAGCAGTTTCCTAGCATTCTCTTTTTAAACAATGCTTCATCTCAAAATCAACATTACACTCAATAGTGCTTCTATTTTTGATTTTCTCCATCAGTACCAAGGGAACAAAACTATAATGGGTCCTTCAGAAAGCCTGTTCAGGCTGACATGGAACTCAAGGGAAAGCTAATCATCTAATGATTTCAAGGCACTTTAAATTCTTGCCACCCAGTTCACTTCTGCAAACAATCGGTGCATGATGAGTGCCCAAAGGGCTGAAACACACTGCATAGTTTTGTTATTTTACAAGAATAAAGCTGTTCACATGTACGAAGCATGTGAGTGGAGAACTACCCCCTGCTTTTGATACAGCTCAGCTCAAAAAACAAGACAAATGAAGCAATGCAAAACAGATTATAAATATGAGTATATGTGCTAGTTTGACTTTCATTTAAGATATCTAAAAGAAAAATATGCAATTGTGCTGAATAAGGACATATTTTGAACTATGTATGTATATGTAGATATATACACACACACACACACTAAATGGGGATTTGGAATATTTAATTGGGAAGAAATAGATATTAAAATCATTCCACTTTCATGAAAGCAAGTTCATACAGGGAACATCACAGAGATTAAATAGGAAAGCATTGAAAATAAAATGCATTTTTACCTAATAGTATGGTAACTTGGAGGTTGAAAAATGCTTCGAATAAAAAGTTATTTATGCAAATTTTGTTTTCTTTCCTAAACTTTTATTAATATTTAAAACTTACATTTGTTTGTTTTTCACTGATATAACATTTCAAACTAGAATTCCCAGTTTCATAGTTTTCTTTTCCTTGAACCAAAATAAAACCCCTTAACAAAAAGTCTTTTGCTAGTGAATTACTAGCAATGAATAGCTCAAGGCCTTGTTTAGAGAACCTTAATAATACCAAAAAGCAGAAGAGGATATGAAAGGAAAGAAAATCTGGACTAAGTATGGTCTAAAAAATTAATTTAAGACATTTTTTTTCCCTCTTGCTTTTTCCAACAAAGTAATAACAGTTGTTGGGAGTCTTCCATGCAGAATTGGCCTCAAGCATTCCATGAAATACAGAGAATGTAGAGACAGAACTGAAGCTGAAATTGTTTCAAAGACCTCAACCTATATTGTCTTCAATATGAAAGTATAAGACTTTAAATATGGGATTAGCAAAGACTGGTTTTTTGTTTGGGGAGAGATGGAATCCCATGCAATTACTCAGACTTAGGACAGAAAATATACTTCAGAATTATGAAATATAAAATACTTCACCTTGTATCTCAAGGCAAGAATTAAACATATCAGTGTGGTAAAAATCATATATCATGACTGGAATCTCTATTAATGTGACTATGAATAATGGTCATTTTTTAAAATGTATGTATTTTTTTAATAAATCATAATTTTTAAGTTTTTCATTTATCTGGACAAAGGAATTACATTAAAAGATCCTATTTCAGGGTGCCTGGGTGGCTCAGAGGGTTGTTAAGCCTCTGCCTTCGGCTCAAGTCATGATCTCAGGATCCTGGGATCAAATCCCACATTGGGCTCTCTGCTCCGCAGAGAGCCTGCTTCCCCCTCTTTCTCTGCCTGCCTTCTGCCTATTGTGATCTCTCTCTCTGTCAGGTAAATAAATAAAATCTTTAAAAAAAAAGATCCTATTTTATATTGTACTAAAGCTATGTACTTTATATATAACTACATAAATATGGCTTACAAATAAATACAAACATAATATATTCACACTCCAAATCATATATGACACCACACACATATTGTGTCTGTTTATATATACATATTATATATGTATTGTGCATGTATATGCATAAATATACACATATATATTATATATGTATGTTATATATCGGTTATATAAATCTATTATATATGTTTTACTAACAGATACCAACTTTTTTCAGTTTAAGACACACAAAAATGAAGTTTTCATATAATGGCATGACATAAAAGAACTAAGGCTGTCATGAAAATCAGTTAATGGGGTGCTTGGGTGGCTCAGTTGGTTGAGCAACTGCCTTTGGCTCAGGTCTTGATCCCAGAGTCCTGGGATGGAGCCCCACATTGGGCTCCCTATGCAGGGAGTCTGCTTCTCCCTTGCTCCCCTCTCATGATCTCTCTCACTCTCTCTCTCAAATAAATAAAATCTGAAAGAAAGAAAGAAGGAAAGAAAGAAAGAAAGAAAGAAAGAAAGAAAGAAAGAAAGAAAGAAAGAAAGAAAATTAATGTAACTAGTCAAAACTTAAGTTTAAAACTAAGATGACAAGAGCCTCAATCTTAGATTACATATATATCATTCTTTTAAAGGGTGTTCAGGATCTGTTAGGCCCTACAATCTGTTCCAGGATGTAATTATTTCACTTTGCTTATATGTAAAGATGATATAAAAATAATGAGTAAAAGTTTAGAGTAGAACTAATGTTGTTTTATTAAATTATCAAATGTAAAATAATTTTTGCAGTCCACCAAACACTCATATTTCTAAAATTCCCAGGAATAATAATAGCAAACATGACATCTGTTATGTGTTGGGCATAAACTTACACTAACTTATTACTCACAATGACCTATGAGGTTTTACAATTGACATCAATAATAGTGTCCAGTTTGGGGCACTTGGGTGGTTCAGCAGGTTAGGCGCCTGTCTTGGGTTCAGGTCATGATCTCAGGGTCCTGGGATGGAACCCCATTTAAAGCTCCCCACTCAAGGTGGAGTCTGCTTCTCCCTCTGCCCAATCCCCCTCCGCTGCTCATTCTCTCTCTCTCTCCTTCAAGTAAATAAATAAAATATTAAAGAAATAATAATCTCTGCTCCTTTCAAACTTGCTTGGCTCTTGCTGGGAGATATAGCATGGAGTGGAGTTTGTCATTCTCGAGCAATGCCCACCCTCTTTCCAAGGAAAACAATTCCCAGATACTCCTCATTCATGTTGACTTAATTTTCTTTAATTATAATTTTAAATAAATATGACCACATGCTAGATAGAAGGGAATAATATATAGGTATAAGTTCCTCATGTTTACAGGTCCAATAAAACTATAAAGCCCGATGACTTCCAAGTTAAAACAGACAAATCAGTTATCAAAGTTTTATTGTTTTGTACAATGGTTAGTTCTTTAAATCTAAAAATTACTATTTTGACAGGTCCCAAAATGTAACGGAAAAAAGTTTTAAGTTATTATTTTATAAAAAATTCATCCTTTAAACAGATAAAAATAGGACACATGAATGTTTTGTGGTAACAAATCACTCCTTGCTTTAGTAAATAAATTAAGAAATGGATAGGTTGCACTGTATAAATGTCTTTCTAACAGGCTTAGAAGCCACTACTAGACTGAAACTACTTGGTGACGTCCCTAACAACCCTGGATTGCTAATCCAATGGTAAGTTGTCAGTCTTGATCATATTTAATAACCAGCAGCATCTGTCACAGTTGCTTACTACCTTTTTTGAGATATATTTGTCACGTGGTTTTCAGTGTACTATACTATTCTGGTTTTTCCTCCCACCTCTCCTGCTGCTCTTTTTCACTTCCCTTAACTGATTTCTCTTAATTTTTCTGACCTCTTATAGTTAGAGCTTTATGATTCAATCATCTATACTCTTTCTTATAGAGACCCACTATTCTTCCACACTCACGCCATCCTGTATGGCCCCAAACCTTCTTTTACGTGGACTGTTGCAGCAGCCTCCTGAATCATTGTTTCTTATCTTAGACATTTGCTATTTATTTTTGACCATGCAACCAGAGTGATTTTTTTTTCCCAAATATGCAACATCACTTTAATCTTCTGCTCAGAGCCCATCAATGGCTCCTACCACACTCAGAATGAAACACTGCTTTCCTGGCTATTCCTTGAACACACAGCTCCAAACCCCCTCCTTAGACTGCCTCTGCCTGGGTTGTTCTTTCCCCAGATGATCTTATGGCTCATTCTATTCCAATTTGTTTACTGCCATCAGTTCTTGGATTAAATGTCACCTTCTTTGTGAGTCTTCCTTGACCATCCTCTTAAATTGTAACGCCATAACCCCATGCATCTCCTCCCTAGGTCCTGATTTCTTCTCTCTCTCTTTTTTTTTTTCACCATCACTTACCACAATTTTCCATTCCATGCATTTTAATTACTTACTATTTAGTGTTTGTCTTCCCTCACCAAAGTGTACACTCCATGAGGAAGATATTTCCATATGCTTAATTTCTCCAGAGCCTAACAGAGTAACCAGCATATTCCAATCAATAAACATTTTGGAAAATAGTAAATGCAAAATAATACACTTTACTACAATGCTAGGTATGAACCAGTTGTTTCTTCTTTCATTAGAAAATGTTGACTTCATGGCAGCCATACATATTTCCATCAAATGGAAATCTCAGGCTCGAGAATATATCCACAAACTTTAAGCAGGAAAAACACTAGCATACTACTACTAGCATAGATTAATGGCATGGATTTGGGGTTTTACAGACTTGGTTCAGATCCTGGTTCTGACATGTACTAGCTCTGGATCATCTGGCAGTTCATATAACCTCTCTATACCTCCATTTCCTCAAATGCAAAATGCATGTGAAAATCTCATATGATTGCCATGAGGGTTAAATGAAGCAAATTACTTGACTGTAGCAATTATTTATTACTTAATTTTGTTATAATTTTATGTTTAGTTTTTTTTTTAAGTTTTTATTTATTTATTTGGCACAGAGAGAGATCACAGGCAGGCAGAGAGGCAGACAGAGAGAGAGGAGGAAGCAGGCTCCCTGCCCAGCAAAGAACCTGATGTGGGCCTCGATCTCAGGACCCTGAGATCATGACCTGAGCCGAAGGCAGAGGCTTTAACCCACTGAGCCACCCAGGCGCCCTTATGTTTAGTTTTAATGTTATTTTTGTAAGACCTCTATGACCAGGATCTTGAGTTCCTCGATGGGAATGGAGACTATGATTCCTTAATTTAGAGCAAACCTGGCTGATCCAAGAGAAAACCCATAATATTCCTGTAGCTTTTCTGACCTTTTGAACAACTGTCCTCCACAGGAAAAATGATGTTGCACATTAATTTTAATTCTGTTCCTGCTAAGAGACCATGAGGTAAAAGGAGACCTCAGAAATAAAGAATCATTTCAATTTCATAATTGGATGTTCAGTCAGTGCAGTGACTTTTTAAATGAATGCTTCTGAAAACATGATGTCGTCTAAGACAACTCCATGGACACAGACTTTTAATTCATATTAATGTGTAAGAACTATTTAATTACCATGTAAAATTTGAAAAAAACCCTCAGGTTCACATTTGTTCTTCCTTTGCAATTGTTTTGTCGGTGCTACTGAGTGACATGATCCTAAGGTTTATCAAATAGATCCTGGGACTTTGTTTTTCTTTTCAGCTTTATTGGTGTATATGTGACATGAAAATTGTAACATATTTAAAGTATGCAGTGTGATTTGATATATATTATGAAAAGAATCCCCCCTTAGAGTTAACACACCCATCACCTCACATATTTGCTTTATGTGTGTATTTGTGTGTGTGTGTGTGTGTGTGTGTGTGCATTTAATTTCTAGTCTCAGCAGATTTCAATTATACAATATGGTGTTACCAACTCAGTCGCCATGTTATAAATTGGACCATCATCCTATTCATCTTATAACAAAATTCATACCCTATTGTTTGAGGAGGTCATCAAGAGGAAATGACTGCTGGTTGACTCAAGACTTAGATGCAGGCAAGAGGAAACCCATATTCCCTCCCTTATCTTTGGAATGGACATTCTGCTCACCATTCCCATGGTGGGAGCCATTTTCAAGGATGTAGCCTACATGAGGAGACACATGTAGTGTTGAGATTACCTGGACAGTATATGTGACCGAACCCAATTAAAGCCTCTATATAGACTTTTAAGATCCTGGCAGGCAGTTGCAGAGATCTACTCATCTTGCAGTCACCCAAGACAAGCCTCAGATGTACGTGAGTTCTTTTACTCAGTAAACCTGCCACCTACCAATCTGGAGTGGTGTGCCTCTTGCCCTCTCCTTGCCCTTCACATATAGGAGCCATTTTCAGTTTTCATCTAGACAACTTCTTAAGGCTGCAAACCATCTTTTGCTAGCCTCTGTCTATTTCTCCTACTTCTCAGTCCCTGACAAACACTTTTCTACTTTCTGTTTCTAGGAGTTCAACTTTTTTTTTTTTAAGATCCCACATAAAAGTGATGCCATGCATATATCTGTCTTTCTCTGTTTGGTTTATTTTTCTTACCAACACACCCTATAGGTTAATCCATGAATATCAAATAACAGAATTTTTTTCTTTTTCAAGATCGAGTAATATTTCAATTTTTTGACCCATTTATCCATTGATGGACACTGAGATTGTTTCTGTACCTTGACTATTGTGAATAATGCTGCAATGAACATGGGAGTACAGGTATCTTTTTGAGATAATAGTTTCATCTGAGATTCTGTTAAACTAAGTCTTCCCTAACTTCTTTGTGCCTAAAAATATTAAATTAAGCAGGATAATCACACTGACCAATGTATTAAATCAAGAATATCTGGAAAGAATCAAGGATTTCTCTAGTTTACATATTAGACTCATATATTAAACAAAGGCAATATAATTTCCATTTAAATAACTTTCTTCTGAAAACATCAATAATAAAAGATTGAACATAAAAAATTACAGAATGAAATATCATATTGATTTGGAAACTTCCTTGACCTATTTATAGATCCTGAAAGATAGCTTCATTGAAGCTAGAAATCTTATTTTCCTTTCATTTGATTTTATTACTGAGTCATGGCTGAGACAGTCAGCATTTATGACACAAAATTAAACTATTATGAATAAATAACACATCATCATTACCCAGCATGTGGAAGAATTCAAAGTCCGAAATTTTATCAGAGTATTTTACAATATACTTAAGTCCTTTACTCCTCTGGAATTCACAAATTAATTCACTTTCTTTTATCTCTGAAACAAAAATGGCTTTTTTTTAAATTTCAACTTTCCTTTTTTTCTGAAGTAAGTTTTAGCTAACTTGATAAATTATTTCCCTCACCTCACTTCAAAATGAGATGGCCCTATAATAAAATTACTCTGCCCTGTCCTTTTTCACCATCGGATCACACTTTACTGCAAGGGTTTGTGGACTGTGGCCCTCATTTACTTATTGTAGTCTATGAGTAAGTATTTCTGTAACTTCAATTGCCCTTCAATTCTATTTTCAGACATAGAGCTTCTCAGTTCAGTTCTACCATAAAACATTCATTGAATGCTTATGTGTGAGGCACTGTACTACAAATAGAGGCAGCAAAAAGGAAACGTTATAAATCATATATATATATATATATTTATAACATCTTCATTGCCCATAGGATCTGAGATATGTTACAAAATGCATATATAATATAAAAGGATAAAAGAATCTTTTAAATTCTCTTTGAAGTAATATAGATATAAAAATTATTTTGAAAATTGAGATAGAAAGCAGAAAAGTACAACTAAAAAATTCATAATGCCCTTAAGATTTTTAAGGATTACAGCTTTTCTAAATAATGGGGCCAAAACTGAAAAATTTCTTTTAGTTATCTGTCCTGATAGGAAAAAACATGTGTAAATATATATTAATAAAAATTATTATTTATATATTATATTATTGTTAAATATATAATATTCATTTATATATTTATATTTATATATTTCATTTATATATAATAAAATAGTAAATATAAAAATTAATAAATAATATATATATGTCCCTGAAAACTCTTTTTTTTTTTAAGATTTTATTTATTTATTTGACAGAGAGAAACACAGCTAGAGAGGGAACACAAGCAGAGGGAGTGAGAGAGGGAGAAGCAGGCTTCCCACCGAGCAGGGAGCCCAAAGGAGCCCAACGTGGTACTCGTCCCAGGTCTCCAGGATCATGACCTGAGCCGAAGGCAGTCGCTTAACCAACTGAGCCACCCAGGCGCCCCTGAAAACTTTTTTAACATTTGGAATTTTCATAGATACTAGATATTTGAGAATTATGGCTTGTTTTCAGGATGAGTGCCTGGAAGGTTAATATTCTGGCTTAAAAAAATTTTTTTTATTCTATGTTTCTAATTAAGAACATATCCATGAGCTTCAGCATTTTGTCAGACATTGAGTTAGATTAAGGGTGTTTTGTAAGATAAAGGAATGATTGGTGGCCCCACTCATACCTCTTTGGAGGTGGGACTGCAAAGATAATGAGCCCACAGTGAAATGGGAGAAAAATGTAATTCGATACACAGCACTTCGGTACGACCATACCTAAAAGAATATCTCCAAACTGGATTTATTTATTGAACAGCCATCACTGAATACCTCCTATGTATCAGGCACAGAGGATGCAGAGAAAATAAAACACTCCCTGCTTCCAGGAAACACAGCATTATGCTCCCTCTTGAAAGCCTCTGCTCCCAACAGCTGCCCCAGGAATAACAGAACAGAGAAATATGACTCATAACGACTCCCACAAAGGGTGATTTTTCTCCTGCAACTTTTACAAAGAAAAGCAAAATCAAAAAATCACGTGGATTGTCTTTATTCTATTTTAATTTTAAAAAACTGTCATAAACAATTTTAAAATCATGATTGCTTGTCTACAATGATACTTACATAACTAATTCTTCTCATCATTGCAGTACATCCCTGGCTAATGAAATCTGAAATTCGAGTGAATAAGGACTTGGAATGCCACTCCCAAAAGGTCACTGGCTGTTGATTTAATTGCTGAGTGCTAAGAGTACTATTAACTATATATGTCCTACTCATAATAAAAACCTCTGATAAATGAAATATTTCTTTATTCTTATGAACAAAGAATATTTTCCTCTGTAAGGAAAAATCTCATTAATGCTTCAAAGATAATAAACTAGTAACCTGATCAAACTGTCCGTGGAAGATAAAGTGTCAAATATATAAATGCTATTCATCTGTGAACACCTTTATTTTCGCCCTTTGAAAAAATAGATTCTTGTAATTTTCTGTGACAGGGAATAAAAACAGAACACCATGAAAAGTATCATTCATTTAATGAGTTTTTTTCTTATTGGAAACCCCAGTGTCTCAGAGTTCTGACGTTTGTGCTTTTTCGTTTAATGGGGCAGCTTTGTCTTTGGGGCAGCTTGCTCTGACACAGAACCACTTTATATTTGCCTAATTAGAATTCAGAAGGCAATGAGAGGTTGGAGATCCCTTACACTTCTTGCCAAATTCTCCCTTTCATGGCTATAATTCAAAGTCTTTAATTCAGTGAAAATTTTAACTAGAATCTTCCAAATATGACAAATCATGACATAGCAATCAAGAGCACACCATTTTGAAACTTAAAGTGTTGCCCAATAATATATATCAATGTAACTATATATAACGACGTGATAGATGTGTAGCCATGTAAAATTGGCTGGAGGATAAAAATTTCAAATAAATGTTTACTTGGACCTCTTATAGAGGATCCAACTAAAAGATAATTAATGATAAAAACTGTCTAATCTTTTAAAATAATTTGTAATAAAAGGCACATCTTAATCAGTATATTCAGAGTCCCTGTTGGATGTCACTTCATCTAAGGCTCTTATTTTTCTCACCCCCTCCATTTGAGCTGTTCCTGGATCACACCCAAGACATCTGCTCAGCTCTGCTCTAGTCTTTAAATACGATGATGCAGCAATTTAGTGGGCCAGAATGCATAGTGCTGGGACTGGACCGTATATAAGAGAGTCCAGTGTGGCTCACCCTGGGCCTTCTGCTCATTTGCTAAACAGATGGTCAGGATTAGGGGCGCATCTGTGACCACGAAAGAGATGTGTTTTCAGTGCAACCCCAACTGGCATAAATAGGGAATGAACCCCTGGTTCTTGCCTGGTTTAGCTCTTCCTTTAACAAAACAAGACAATTGTTCTAGGTGCTAAGCCAATAAACTAAGGAAATACTAATTACACCCAAGAAGAAAATAATCAGGTTCAGGGTGGTATTTGGTTGTGCAATATTTATTCAGATCAACATCTTAGAGAGAAAAAGCTGAACATTTCAAAAGTAAAGGACAGAAGATAAGTGAGGTCATACAAAAAGGACTTAATTGCTTTAGGTAGTTATGTGGAACAGTGAAGAGAGGAGAGATGCTGTTTGGAAGTCTAGAGGAAGCTCCACATTGATATGAAATCTAATAGTCACCATAACCATAATGTTGAACATTATCTAAAGTGAATACATATCATTCAATTTAATTCTCACACTATTCTCCAGAGGTGATATCTCTATCTACATTTTAATGGTTGAGGAACGTGGGATTCAGTGAAGTTGACTCTTTCAAGATAACAAGTATCTCCTAAAATGAACATTCATAAGAATTGAAAAGAGTATGAAACACAGAGAGATAAAGTAAAGCCAGCAATTTAAAAAGAACAGTATTATTGAAGTGCCAACATTAAAAGAATTAAAGAAGAAAAGTCAGGAAAGTATGAGATTATATCATGAAAGAAGTTGCAGAAGGTGTGAGGTGGGAGGGGCGCCTGGGTGGCTCAATCTGTTGAGTGTCTGCCTTCTGCTCAGGTCATGATCCCGGGGTCCTGGGATTGAACCCCATGTCAGGCTCCTGGCTTAGAGGGGAGCCTGCTTCTCTCTTTCCACCCCACCCCCTGCCACTGCTCCTGTTCTCTGTCATGTGCACTCTCTCTCTCACTCTAACAAATAAATAAAATATTTTTTAAAAAAGATATAAGGGGGGGTACCTGGGTGGCTCAGTTGGTTAAGCGACTGCCTTCGGCTCAGCTCATGATCCCGGAGACCTGGGATCAAGTCCCACATCGGGCTCCCTGCTCAGCCGGAAGCCTGCTTCTCCCTCTCTCACTCCCCCTGCTTGTGTTCCCTCTCTGGCTGTGTTTCTCTCTATCAAATAAATAAAATCTTAAAAAAAAAAAAAAAAGATATAAGGGGGTTTGCAACAGGTGGGCCTGTTCTGCCAAACATTTACATTTATTTACATGTCTCTGCACCGGTGTGACATGTTGGTGTTGATGTCTATGGGTGAAAATGTGCAGGGCATCTTATGCATGTAGAGAACATAAGCTAAAGCAGCTGGTTCTGAAATCAGTGACAGTGAGGGTGGCATTTTGTTGTGTAATAATTATAGAAGCAACAAGAAGTAAAGCTTTCAGATGTTGGATAAGGAAAGCCTGATGAAGAGCCAAACTATCATTGAGATTTGGACACTATTTCAATTTGGGTAAAAGGTACAAATGGACGTTCACACCAGAAATATTTGTATGCAGATAAAGCTAAAAATACTAATAAATTTCACAATTTAGACTAAATTAATGTTATATAGGTCTATGTAAATAATGTGCATACCTATATGCATAACAATATTTTATCAGTTATATAATATGTAAATAATGTGCATACCTATATGCATAACAATATTTTATCAGTTATATAATACATATACATAGCTACATGTACAACCAGCTCTTAAAAATAGAATAAATATACATACAATGTTAATAGCTATGTCATTTATGTATAAGTATTAACCATATTATAGTTATTTATATATAGTTTAAAATGTTATATATCATATATACTATTTATGATATGATTAGCCATTGTAGTTAAAGTTCCTATGTTCTCTTTATCATGTTTTTAGGAGATCAGAGAGGAAAATTATGATATGACTTGCCATTAATTACTCAATGTAAATACGACCATATTATTATGTTATTATTATCTATCTCTCCTACTAGACAGATCCATGCGGTCTGGAATTCTGAGTATTTTTATGTCCCGTTGATCTCCCACACCTAGCACTGAGGTGCAAATATTATTAAACCTATAATTTAAAAAAAAGACCAAATTATAAATACCTAAAACTAAAGAATTGGAGAAGCATGATAATGAAATAGTGTCAATTCCTGCTTAACAGTTACCAAGAACTAATATACCAATAATTTATTGGAAGAAACCCAGCATCAGTGAATGGAAAAAAAATACTTAGAATAGCAAGTTGAAAGTTTGGCATAATTTTAAAATAACACAGTCCTTTTGATTACAAGTGGGACCTCACTTCACAGATGTTGAACATGTGTGTAAAACACCTGTCATAGTAAGATTTTTTGAGATAAGGATCTGAAACTATATATTATAGTTTTGTCACATGGATGACTGGGAGTATTTTCCTACTTTAGTCTATTATTTCTGAAAAGTTGATTTGTTGAGAACTACCAGAATAGAAATGCTTTCATACTTGGAAGCCTGTAGCCCATAAATAAAGCACATGTAGGAAGCTTAATTAACAGCTGTCCTGACAGACACTAATATGAAGACTTTAAATACTGGATATTTAAGAACTAGTCAGATGAGGGCAAGAAGTCATCCAGCTATTATAACTTAATTTTCCATGGCTAACTTAAATATGATACTATCATATTCTTGTATCATTCTCCCTTTCTTTGTCCACTTGTCATGATATGTGATGCATGATACAAGATAGTTCCTAGCTCATTATTTTAATAGTGGGAAAATATGTAATTTTTCTTTTGCTGTTTACTTTATGAATCTTCCACAGGAACAGCTCTGACATCTTCAATTTTGTTACTCTTTTTTGACCTGTCTCTCATCAGATGAACCAATATTTTGTTCTTCAAGAAGACTGACATTTTCTGATATGAATTCAGCATTTTTCCTCATCATCAACCCAACAACTTTTCTTCTATACCTTTCTTCTTGTTTTTTTTTTTTTCTTTAGCTCAAGGAGAAAAGGTCTCTTTTAGAGCTAGTGCTTCATCTTATATTTGCATTCCACTTCTCTCTCAATTTTCTGTAGATCTGAGTACCAAGCATAAAAACCCCTCCTAGCACAAATTTTCTTCTGACTAAAAATTTTGTTTCTGCTTCTGTTTTTCTGTGTTTGAACTCATTTACCAAGAAGTGTACTCTTTCTGTTATCTCTAAGTCTCCATGTCTTCTCTCTTCCTGCCCAGGGATTGACTTTAGTGCAGAAGAAGGGTAAAAGGAATTTACTAGATGCAGAAAACTAGCCTAATACTATTTTGGGGAATCCCCCCACCTGTCATCCAGATGATTGTTGGAAACTTTGGTCTTCACATCATTGTTAGCCTGAATCTTTGAGACTCCTGATGCAACAATATTCTGATCTATCAATAACCAGCTCAAGAACCCAGGCCTATGTCAACAATGACTTCTATAATTTCTGTGGCCCTAACCCACGTTGGTACTTAATGATTTTTCTGCATTCTTAAGCTTTAACTAGAGTCTTGAACTCTTACACTCCAATTCAATTCATCTCAGAACGCTTTCAGTATTCCTACTGAATGCCAGGGACAGTGATAGGTCCTGGGAACATCAACCTGAAAAATTATCCATGTCTTTTCAAGGACTGATGCCTTTGTTTCTTCTCCACTCCCCTACTGCCTTAACTGCCTGCCAACTGTCTTCTGTCATCACTGCTCTTCTGAAATTGTTCTCTTGAAAGTTGCCAACGATTTTCTTGATCCAAAATTAAATAGTTTTTTTAAATTTCATATTCTGTTTGTTCTCTTGAAGGTTGCCAATGATTTTCTTGTTCCAACATTATTTTTTTCTAATTTAATATTCTCTTTCTCCTTGACTTTCTTCCTATTATTGGTTCTATTGAACAACCATTTGCAACTCTGCTGCCTCATCTTGTCTGTTACAATGTATTGGTTGTACTCCAGCCTCTACAACTGTTTGATTTTATTTTCCATATTATTTTATTGAACTATCTGATCAAGTTTGCCTAATATTAAATGCTGATTTTTCTATGTTCACTTTGCACATCTCCCCAAAACAAACAACAACAGAAAATCTAACTTCAAGACTTAAACTAAGAAGAAAACTATATTTTATTCATCTCGTTTCATTCATTCATTAAGCATCTTGTATTTATCTCTAAATTTGTTGTTTTACCTAAACTTTGTACCTAAAAAGTGAGGAGGCAAACTAAATCTTTAAATAATGATGACTTTTAAAAATTCTGTGACACTGTAATAGCAAATCCAAATTGTCTTTCAAGTTCCACATTTCAGTGTATAGTTGTTTGCTCAACATCAGCATTTCAACCTCCGCTAAAATGTTCCAGCACAAAATGCTCTCAGTGGTAGCACATCTATAGTATAATGAATTGTTTTGCTCCTCTAATTCTGCCTCTTTTTCATATATCCACATTTTGTTACTAATACTTTGAACATAGACCTGAATTCAAAAAGTAAATAAATTGTAAGTCCAGGCTTTCTTTGAAAACAGTGCCATTGTTCCAGTTACTTAGACCTAGAAGTCATCAAATCCTCTTGGTTCGCCTTTAGCAAATAAAAGCAATCATGAATAATATCTGAAATTGGAATATAGCTTGTAAATTTACATTGCCTCCTCCTGCATATTATCTCATCAAATGGAGAGGAAATGGATATGTAAGAAAATAATAGTATTACTTTACATGATCTTGTGGGCTTGGCATAATTGTCCCATTTCCCATATGGTAAACTGAGGCTGAGGTAAGTGATCCATAATTTAAAATTTATGCTAACACTACTATGCCATACAACACTACAACCATACTTCAGAATATACAGTGTCTCTCAAACTTACTTTTTCCTTCACATATTTACTAATTATATAAGTTTTGTTCTTTTTAGCTCCAGCCTAGACTAGTACAAGGCTTTATTTTGTATCACTACACCTTTGCTATTTATACTATTAATTCTGCTCATTATTATAGTCACATTCCATTTAAAATTGTTTTTTTTTCAGGGGCACCTGGGTGGCTCAGTTGGTTAAGCCACTGCTTTTAGCTCAGGTCATGATTCTGGAGTCCTGGGATCGAGTCCCATATTGGGCTCCCAGCTCTGCATGGAGTCTGCTTCTCCCTTTGACCTTCTCCTCTCTCATGCTCTCTTTTACTCACTCTCTCTCTCCCAAATAAATGAACAAAATAGTAAAAAAAAAAGTTATTTTTCTGATTATAAAATGGATAAAGAAATTTTCAAATACCTTAAGATGTTTTATTCACTGTCTTTTGGCATTTTTTATTGTGGAGTAAAATTTTGAGATCCTTTTAAATTCTGTTTCTTTGAAGGGTCTTTTGGTATTTTTATTTTTTTCCTAAATTTTTTTTTTTAGATTTTATTTATTTATTTGACAGGGGGAAATATAGCTAGAGAGGGAACATAAGGAGGAAGAGTGAGAGAGGGAGAAGCAGGCTACCGGCTGAGGAGGAGCCTGATGAGGGACTTGATACTAGGACTCCGGGATCATGAGCTGTGCTGAAGGCAGATGCTTAATGACTGAGCCACCCAGGTGCCTCAGCCTACAGCACCCAGTATTTCCAGGTGGTCTCCCATCCAAGCACTAATCGGGCCCAACCCTGCTTAGCTTCCAAAATCAGATGAGATTGGGCATGTTTAAAGTGGTATGGCCATAGACTTTTTCCCCTAATTGTTACATTTGTATAGATTCATCTACATTTGCACACACCTGTATCTAATCATTGGACTGTTTTTATCTATGCTTTCGGTGACATGTTGTGTTTGTTTATATTATATTTATTGTCCTTCCTTCCCAAACTCATGTAACAAATATATTTAACTTTCTTGCATTTGTTTTCATTTTGCTATTTTTTATTTTAATTTGTGAAAAGGGAGATAAAAAAGGAAACAAGGCAAAATAATTTGAAAATTAATCAATGAAAATTTCACCTTAAAAGTCAGAAAAAATCACAATAACCATAAAGTTAAAGAAATGACATAGTATGATTTTGAACAGAACTTAATAAAATAGAAAGAAAAAATGGAATAAAGAGCTTCAACAAAGCCAAAAGTTGGTTCACTGAAACTATGAATAGGATCAACAAACCTTTGGCAAGACTAATAAAGATAAAGTCACCCTAAATTTTATGAAACAGATAAAGCTCTTGGAAGTGATTTAAATACTACATTGGTTTACTAGCTAATATATTATTTCAATTCTTGGGATGGTATCATTTAACATCTGTTTCTGTTTAATAAAATGTAAATTATCATGTGGTCTAAATTTTTTCTGCATGTAAAGATATATTTGAGGCTAACAATATGGGAGCTAAATATTATAGAATAAAATTTGCCACATAAAAAAAAGAAAGAAATCTTATCTTTCAGTTTCTGCTCCTACAACTTTTTAAGTTTAAAGTTATCTGGAGGAAAATGCAATGGTTTGATTTATCTAGGAGATACAAAATTACAGCTCAATAAACCTTTGTTGAGTGTTCCAGATACAGTGAAACACTTGAAAGCCTTCTCTCTCAAGTTCCTGAAGAGAGAGGTTCCTGGCCAATCTTCAGGAAAGATGTGAAAACATAAGATTTGTATACCTAGAAAGATCTATATGAAAATTCTATGAGTCAAAAAATGTAAGAACTATAGCAAGAGAAGACTTTATAGTTGAAGACTTTGTGTGTGTGTGTGTGTGTGTGTGTGTGTGTGTGTGTGTGTATTAGCAGGATAGAAAAGACTAATCTATGCTATGTATTGGTTCATACAAAAGGTGCTGGTATTTGTGAATTCTCAATTCCTAGATTAAAAACATATATATACTTGAAATATATATGTGTGTATATGTGTGTGTGATATATTAGTGGTTATTTCTTCACCTTATCAATTACATATATAATACTATCAATCATATATGTATGTTATTAGTTGTCCCTTTCTTCTGTGATGCCTTTGGCACACTTCCTAATGGATTTCATTTAATTAAATTTGGAACTTTCATGGGGGAAACTTTCTAGTAAATCTCTTACTTTCACCATTGACAGTGGCGAACATAGTCATTGGCATGCTTACTATTCATCAAAATGTGAAATAGCATTGGCATGCATCATAAAGGGAGGTGAAAAATGTTTCACATTTATGAGCACTAAGGTCACAGATTTCAGTTGTCCTAGCACTAATGAAATTTGTGGCTTTTGGGCAACACCTCCTCTGTACTGGGGGGAATCCTACTCATATAAAGACTCCTCTACTCTACAAAAACAACAATGCACATTTATTTTACTGAGGGTTTATTACAATTTGTACTAACAAAAGGTGAAGAGCATATTAGATACTATGCAAATAGATTGACTTTTGCTAAAGCTGAGTTCTTTATTGCATGCCTGTTCATGTGTGTATGTGTGTGTAACAGAGAGAGACAGAGAGAAGTTGAAAGAGACATGGTTGTAAAATGTGTTACTCCAGCTTATTAACATTCCAGAGTGTGGGTGGTAAATTTAAATGATATTTCAATGCTATTGAAGCATTATGTTGTTTACTACTAATTTTTTAAAAAGTTATAATTTTGCCATATCTAGTCAGAAATAGCTAATTTCATGAAGAGGAGGAAAGGAAAATAAAAGAGGTTTGGGGATAGTATATTCAAGGAATCCTAAAAATATGATGGTCCACCATTCCCTTGATTTCATGAACCATATGTTCTGCTTCCTATTTAGGGGAGATATAACACAGATGTCATCTGGAAGGCTTTTACTGACCTTATTTTTTTTTAAATCCCTGTTCTAAATAAAACTGAGGTATTAGAGGTGGTATAGGAATGTACAAGCTATAAGCATGCTTTGTGACTGGCAGCAATACTAAAATTTCATGTAAAAGACATTAATTTTATATTTCATATCCATTTTACTCAGCATAAATGAGTTTTGGGACTTGAGTGTTTTGTCGAGCTCAATTAAATAAGTTAGCAAATATACATATTCATTTCTTAAACCAAGACATTTCTTATGTGTAAAAAACAAAATAAAGGTAATTCTCATTTTAAACCCCCAAATCAGAAGTGAGGATATTAGCATAGGAATTCTGAAACAGGAAAATGTGTTTGATAGCTAAATTTGTCATAAATCTTACTTACATCTTTAACGAACAGTTATTTTAATCAGAAAGCACCCTGGATATCATGACATAACCATGACCCAGATACATGAGGTTGACTTTTAAATGTCTCTAGCTGTCTCTAATTAATACACATCCCTCACCTTGAAATTAAAAATAAGTACAGCATCAAGGGGTTTCATTAGTGTGAAGAAGTTTAAACATAGCATCATTAAATGGTGTCTGAGGAAAATCGAGCCTGAATGGCATTTACTTCAAAAAGTTAGGAAAACAAGGGATGCTTAGGTGGCTCAGTTGGTTGAATGCCTGCCTTTGGTTCAGGTCATGATCCAAGGGTCCTTGGATCAAGCCCCATGTAGGGCTCCCTGCTCAGCAGGGGGGAGTCTGCTGCTCCCTCTCCCTGCTTGTGTTCTCTCTCTCAAATAAATAAATAAAATCTTTTTTAAAAAGTTTAGGAAAACCAAATAGTTATATATATTTCATTTCCTCCAGAAGATATCACCATATATGAGGAATATCATTAAAGTCTTTATAATACATAAATCAAAATTCTTTTTTGAATAATTTATTTTATTTTATTTTTTCAGTATTCCAAGATTCACTGTTTATGCACCACCCCCAGTGTTCCATGCAATACGTGCCCTCTTTAATACCCACCACCAGGCTCACCCATCTCCCCACCCCCTCCCTTTCAAAACTCTCAGTTTATTTCTCAGAATCCATAGTCTCTCATGCTTCATCTCCCTCTCTGATTTATCCCAGTTCACATTCCCTTTCCTTCTTCTAATGTCCTCCATGTTTCATGCACCAAGTAAGTGAGACAATATGGTAATTGACTTTCCCTGCTTGGTTTATTTCACTCAGCATAATCTCCTACTGGGTCACAAATCAGGGCTCAACCAATACCAAAAGACTGAGATTATTTCCTGTACATTCTCAGACCACAATGCCTTGAAACTGGAACTCAACCACAAGAAAAACTTTGGAAGGAATTCAAAACTTGGAAAAATTCAAACTTTTGGAAGCTAAAGACTATCCTGCTCATGAATGTTTGAACCAACCAGGAAATCAAAGATGAACTTAAACAATTCATGGAAACCAATGAGAATGAAGACACATCAATCCAAAACCTATGGGATACAGCAAAGGCAGTCCTAAGGGGGAAATACATAGCCATCCAAGTCTCACTCAAAAAAATTGAAAAATCCCAAATACACCAACTCTCTTTACACCTTAAAGAGCTGGAAAATCAACAACAAATTAAGCCTACCCCACACACAAATAAGGGAAATAATTAAGATTAGAGCAGAGATCAATGAGTTAGAAACTAGAGATACAGTAGAACACATCAATGAAATAAGAAGCTGGTTCTTTGAAAAAATTAATAAGATATAAAACCACTGGCCAAACTAATCCAAAAGAAAAGAGAGGACCCAAATTAATAAAATTATGAATGAAAGTGGAGAGATCATGACTAACACCAAAGAAACCAGAAACAATCATCAGAAATTATTATCAACAGTTATATGCCAATAAGTTAAACAACCTAGAAGATATGGATGCAGTCCTGAAAACCTATAAACTTCCAAGATGGAAACAGGAAGAAATTGACAATCTGAACAGATTAATATCTAGTAACAAGATTAAAGCAGTGATCAAAATCTCCCAAAAAAACAAGAGCCCAGGACCTGATGGAGTCCCTGGGGAATTATACCAAACATTCAAAGAAGAAATAATACCTATTCTCCTGAAGCTGTTTCAAAAAATAGAAACAGAAGGAAAACTTCCATACTCTTTATATTAAGCCAACATTACTTTGATCCCAAAACCAGGCAAAGACCCCATCAAAAAGGAGAATTTCAGATCAATATTCCTGACAAATAAGGACACAAAGATTCTCAAAAAGATTCTAGCTAATAGGATCCAACAGTACATTAAAAAGATTATATATCATGACCAAATGGGATTTATCCCTGGAATGCAAGGGTGGCTCAACATTCACAAATCAATCAATGTGATAGAACAAATCAATAAGAGGAGAGGGAAGAACCACATGGTCCTCTCAATTGATGCAGAAGAAGCATTTGACAAAATACAGTATCTGTTCCTGATTAAAACTCTTCAAAGTCTAGGGATAGAGGGAGCATTCCTCAACCTCATAAAATCTATCTATTAAAAACCACAGCCAATATCATTCTCAGCGGGGAAGAGGTACTCAGATAATATAGAGGAAGACTAACTACTACTCCAAGTAGAAAAAAAGGGAAGTGCCAAATCCTCAAACCTCACATATGGGAGGGGATGGGGAAAGCTTCCATGTCTGGAGAATAATGAAGAAGGGGAAGAGTGACTTGAGATAAATTGGAGATATATGCAGGGGCCAGCTCATGTAGGGCCTATGGAGAAAGAATGAATGCTGGTGGAACTTACTGAATTAGTGGAGACATGGTGGGAGGAATAATCAGGCAAAGTTTCCTTTGTTAAGTCTGAAATATCTTTTAGACATTAAAGCTAATATGTGTGACATACATTTGGATATAGGAAACTGTTAATCTAGGGAAGGTCCACAAGAAAAAGATAAAGATTAAGAAAATTTGAAGACCTCTGTTAAACAACTTAATCTAATTGAAATCTTTAAAAGAAAAATCTTATAAATTCTGAACTAAAACTATCATAGAATTAAATTAGTACCAATGACAGTAAAATATCTAGAAAATATGCAAATGTTTGGAAAAGTACACTTTTGTAAGTAAAACATGATTTTTTTTAAAAAACCACCAAGAAGTAGGAAAATATTTTCCCTGAATAATAATGAAAATATAGCATATTAAAGTTTAGTGGATACAGCAAATGTATTTCTGAGGAATTTATACTTTTAAATGCCTATATGAAAAAAATAACTAAAGTAATAATTCTATTTTTTTAAGAAGCACAGAAAGGAAAAACAAACTAATCCCAGAGTAAAAGTTACTAAAAAACAGTGTAAGAGCAGAAAGCAATGAAATTTAAAAAAAAAGCACAGAAAAACAGTAGACAAAAATTTTAAAGACAAAATTTGGTTCTTTCTAAAGGTTAAAAATTTTCCAGATTTACCTACAAAAAAAAACAAAAAGGAAGACAGAAATTACCAAACTGAAATAAAGATTGAAATAAATGAACTAAAACTGTTTTTGTTATTTCCAAAGAAACTCCTAGGAAATCTGTAAAAAAAATATTACTAGAACTAATAAGAAAATTTAGAAAGTTCATTTCACCCAAGGTAATATATAGAAATTAACTGTATTTCTATATGCCAATCAAAAACAAAATTAAGGGATGCCTGGGTAGCTCAGTTGGCCTTCGGCTCAGATCATGACCCTGGAGACAGGGGATCGAGCCCCACATCGGACTCTCCGCTCAGCAGGAAGCCTGCTTCTCCCTCTCTCACTCCCCCTGCTTATGTTCCCTCTCCAGCTGTGTTTCTCTCTGTTGAATAAATAAATAAAATAAAAATAAAATAAAATATACTTATTTACAACAACATCCAAATTTCTTCTGTTTCTGTTGTAAATATAACAAACTGATCCTAAAACTTATATGGCATGCAAAGGATCTCTAATAAGCAAAACATTCACATAAGATAACAAATTTGGAGAAACTGTACTTCCTGATTTTAAGTCTTACTTTAATGTTATGGTTATCAAAATAGAATAGCTAAAGATAGAAATAGAGATAAATGGACCAGAATGGAGAGTTTGAAGATACAGTCAATTGATTTTCAACCAAAGCAACAAACAAGAGAATAAATCTTTTGAACAAATGGTGCACAAACTGTCTTTTGAGATAAAACAAAATATACTTAAACTCATACCTCATAGCAAACACATTTGGATCAAGGGTGCCTGGAGTTTACACATCAGTTTGAAGGTAAGTGAAATTCTAGCATCAGTTTGTCTTTGCAATATGTTATAGCTTTCAGTGTAAAGGTCTTACATTTTATCTGTTAAATTTGTTAAATTTCTTCCTGATTACCTTAAGTTTTCTTGATGTTGTTGTAAATAAATATATATTTTTTAATTTTATTTATTTATTTAACAGAGAGAAACACAGCTAGAGAGGGAACGCAAACAGGGGGAGTGAGAGAGGGAGAAGCAGGCTTCCTGCCAAGCAGGGAGCCGGATGCGGGGCTTGATCCCTGGATTCCTGGATCATGATCTGAGCCAAAGGCAGATGCTTAATGACTGAGCCACCCAAGTGCCCCCCAACAAGAGATTTCTTTTTTTTTTTTTTAAATATTTTATTTATTTATTTGACAGAGAGAAACACAGCTAGAGAGGGAACACAGCAGAGGGAGTGAGAGAGGGAGAAGCAGGCTTCCCGCCGAGCAGACAGCCCGATGTGGGGTTCGATCCCCGGTCTCCAGGATCATGACCTGAGCCAAAGGCAGTTGCTCAACCAACTGAGCCACTCAGTCTCCCCCAAACAAGAGATTTCTAATAGAAGATGTAACATAACTGCTACATAAAAAAAATTGAAAGGATTAGTTAAATATGTGCCACCTTGAACGGGCATTTATCAGAGAAATGAAAAACATGTCCACAAGGACTTATTAGAGAATATTATATTTATTAATATACTATCTTTATTCACAAAAAACACTAGAAACAATCCAAATGCATAATAATAGGAAAATGTATATACAAATTGTAGTGTATTCAGAACATGGACTATCTCTCAATATAAAAGGAATAAACTAGTCACCATCCCAGGATCCTGGGATCGAGCCCTACATTGTGCTCCCTGCTCAGCAGGAAGCCTGCTTCTTCCTCTCCCACTCACCCTGCTGTGTTCCCTCTCTGGCTGTGTCTCTCTCTGTCAAATAAATAAATAAAATCTTAAAAAAAAAAAAAAGGACAAAACTACTGATGCAATACAGTAATAGATTTCAAACTTCTTTTGTCCGGCAAAAGGAAAGAAACCAGACATGAGTAAATATGCTATATGAGTCCATTTGCATGAAGTTCATTAATAAGTACTATTTATTAACCTATTATAGCAACAGAGGGAATGCTGCTGACCAATTCTGGGATTGACTAGAAAGGGGCACTGAGTTTCTGTCAGTGATTAAGGCTAACAGAACTAAAAGGCATGATCAGACTCATTGTACACATCATGTCACTTGGTGATTATATACCTGGGGACAGCTTCTATGTCCTCTCAGAGAAACTGTCACTTGAGCAAGTGGCAATTGAAGAGTGCAGTGGGTGGGTCTTAAAGATTCAGGCATTGGAATAGCTGTGGTAGCCAGGAGCAAGCAGGGATAAAAGACTGATGCTGGAGATCTTGAGAAAGAATGGATGAAACCTAGTATTTCATTAGTAGTCACACAGAAAATGCATTTCTTTAGCAAGCATTTGGTGTCGAATTCCATGCTCTTACATAAGGCATTCTAATTCCATCACTCTTTGAAAAAGATTCATTGATAATTTTTGAGCAAATGGTTTCCTTCTTAATACTCTCATTAGCACATACTTCCATTATCAGGATCTGTATGTATAAATTAATCACCTAGAACCATACAAAAGGAGGTTACTGTAAATTTAAGCAGATGTGGTCTAGATTCAAATGATGGCCTATTCAATGACGTTCTTCTGAAACTTTTCTATAAAACTGCACAACATATCCTAATAATTATGTCTTACTTGTTCCTATATCTGCATAAAATAAATACATTGAATCACTTAACTATTTTGTCCCAAATATCACTAGAGAAGTATTTAATTCATTCATCATTTATTCATCCCATAAATGTTTCTGGGTATTATGTGTCAGGCACTGTGCTAAATGCTGAGATAATCAGAACCTAGCACAGTCTGGTCCAGTTTTGTTATACAATGAAAGCCGTGTTATGTTAAAAAACAATTCAGGATAATAAAAATTCAAATCAATATAATGTATTACTGTGTAGCTATAATAACAGGAAATGCTTTCTGGGTTACTTATAGTCTGTGGATTTCATCTTCCGAGCTTCAGGGCTCCTGTTAATCCTTAAATAGTCAATGCAAAAATAGTCAAGACATTATCTCCAAATGACTATAAAAGCTGGAGCTTAAAAATGGACAGGACACATTCTCTCAAGGAATATCAGAGTCACTTGTCAAAGGATAATTTAATTTCTGTCTTTTGTAGGGAGGGTGGGGAAAAAACATATGCAAGTTTCTTATACATGCTAACAATTGTCCTACAAAATTTAACAGAATTATGTAACAAAAATCTTCACAATTTCTGATTCTTTATACCTATTTTCATAGGAAATGGAGATTCAGACGTACTGAGGGTTGCTTAATTTCATCTAGCTAGTACAAAGCTTTATCTCCCTTCAGTAAGAGGCCATACACTTTCATCTCATCTCATTTAAAAGCATTCTGCAGACTTTGTTAGAGTGATTCACAGAGAAACAATCACAGCATCTTTATGGGTATGTTTTGCTTTAGAGTTTGTAAAATGACTCTCTATATATATAATCTCATGTTCCATAAAATGACACTTATTCTTGGCATACACATTGATAAAAGTGTTTTGGAAAGAATGGTGCACTACCAAGATCCTTCTGATGCCTTCTTAGTGGGAGATAGTTTAATGTAATTAGGTTTATTTCAGAGGCAGGTAAATGAAATATGGATTTAAGAGCTTCGTTAAGGAAACACCATTGTGCTACATTACCCAAAGTATTTCAGTGAGATGTTCTGAACCACCTGATTAGTTTTGAAAGCTAAACACAATAAGGGAATACTCTAGAAATTCTCTAGGTATGTCCCTTCTCTCCTACTATCCGGCACAGTTTATTACAGTACCAGCTGGGAGGATTAGCTGTAACAGAGAGCCATGTGCTTGAAATGAGAATATGATAGTGCTTCATGACTTCATTTCCTAACATGTGTACTAAGTTGACGCTAGGGGTAAAATATTCTAATTTCAAGTATTACCTTTCTACTATATTTGGATTGAAAACAAAACCTTTTTATTCTGAAATAATGTTAAAGTCTACATGGAAGTTGTAAAAAATAATACAGAGTTCCATGTGCCCTTTACCTATCTTTCTTCTATGATAATATCTTACATGACTATAATATAATCATCAGAATCAGGAGGTAGTACAATACTACTAACTAAACTATGGTCTATATTTATATTTCAACTGTTTAATTTTTAATCTTATTTACATTAGGGTATTCTTTATTGATAATTTCTTAGGAAAAGTTTTAACTTATGTTTCTGTTGCATTGTCAAAAGCTGTCAATTTTTATATTTACAGTCACAAGTTAGGAATGGAATAGAAAACTTTTTTTCCAGGGGGATAGAAGAAATTTCTATAAGTTATATCTAAGGAAAAAAAGACATCTTGTCTTCCCTTTTAAGAGAATAGCTAATACAGAAAATTCTTCCTTTAGGGTTTGACTCACCCTATTGAAAAGGATAGGAAGAAGGATGAAAATACAATGTATGCTGAATATAATCTAGTTTGAAAAATAATACAATATGTTAAAATATAAAGTGTGTATTTTATTTTTTTTATTTTTTTTTCTTTAAATTTATTTTATTTTTCAGTGTTCCAAGATTCATTGCCCATGCCCCACACCCAGTGCTCCATGCAATAGGTGCCCTCAGTAACAAATCAATTAAAACCAAGCCAGAATTTTTTGTGGAAGTTAGGCTACCTAAAATTTGCTGATAAAGGCTCAGCTTAGGCATTGAGACCCAGGTTATTTCTTTATATTTATTTTTAGGCACTTGATGAAGGGACTTTTGGGAAAGTAAGTGTCTCTTGGTGATTTTCTTGTTGGCACATTTGGGGCAGAAAGCTCTTAAGGTGAATGAAGCTTGTGTCATTGTAATTTAGAGTCACAGAGTTAACTGTAAAGTCACTATTTTATCATGATTTCCTGCTACATTTCCCTTTCCTATATTTTAAACTTTAGTTTGGTTTTAGTTTTGATTATTTTACTTTTGTCTTTTTCAATAACGTAAATTATTTCACTTGCAATATTTAAAGTACACTACTAAAAAACAACCATTCTAATCATTCCTATTGATGCTTTTTAGTGCACAGCAATATAACCAATAAAATGTAGAACTTTGCATATATTAAGATATTTCACGAGTTCTGATACACAGCCAAGCAATGGTTTATTTCTGGAAAGATAAATTTCATAAAATCCAACTTTGGGCATCATAGGCCTTGGGGCAAAATGTAATAATTTTCATTAGAAAATCACTTAAATGTATTGGGAGTGGTAAAGTTAGATCTTTACAACTTGTTTGGTCATCAAAAAATTACTTTTTATTTTGTTTATTTATTTATTTTAGAGAGTGATGGGGATAGAGGAGTAGAGGGAGATGGAGAGAATCTTAAGCAGTCTCCATGTTTAGAGCCTGATCTAGGGCTCAAACTCACAATCCTGAGATCATGACCTGAGCCAAAATCAAGAGTTGGATGTAACCAACGGAGCCACCCAGGCATCCCCCCAAAAATTACTTTTTAATTTTATTTACTCTACATTACTTGAAATTTTATCCCAACTCAGAGAAAGCTGTGTATATTTCTAAATTAAAGAAAATAACCTTTATCACGAGCAGACTACATAATAAGAATTACTCTAAATATCCTATATAAATAATCATTAAAATCAAGTATTATTATATCCTCATTTTTTCAGATGACTAAACTAAGACAAAAAGAGATTGAAGAGAGAATTCCCATATTGCTTGGAAGAACTCCCCCAAATCATCTATAGATTCAATACAATCCTTATCAAAATCCTAGTGGGGACTTTTCACAGAAATAGAAAACACAGTTCTAAAATTCATATGGAATCATAAAAAGATCTTGGCTAAGAATCCTGAGAATGAACAAAGCTGGAAGCATCACACTCTGATTTCAAACTATACTACAGACCTATAGTAAGCAAAGCAATATGGTACTGACATAAAAACAGGCACAAGAAATAAATAAAAGAATCAAAAGCCCAGAAAGAGATCTCCATGTATACATTATATTTCACAAGAGAGCCAAGAATCCGCAATGGGAAAGAGATAGATGATGGTGTTGGGAGGACTGGGGAAACATATGCAAAAAAATGAAAGTGGAATCCTATTTTATACTCATGAAAATTAACTATAATTGGATTAAAGGCTTAAACATAAGACCTGAAACTATAAAATTCTTATTAGAAAACATGCAGAAGCTTAACAACTGAGGGGCGCCTGGGTGGCTCAGTTGGTTCAGCAATGCCTTCAGCTTAGGTCATGATCCCGGACACCCCGGATCAAGTCCCACATTGGACTCCCTGCTCGGCAGGAAGCCTGCTTCTCCCTCTCTCACTCCCCCTGCTTGTGTTCCCTCTCTGGCTGTATTTCTCTCTGTCAAATAAATAAAATCTTAAAAAAAAAAAAGAAGAAGAAGAAGAAGAAGAAGAGGAAGCTTAACGACTGAGCCACCCAGGCACCCCAAGTAAAAATGCTTCTGCACAGCAAAGGAAAACAATCAGTAATATGAAAAGTCAGTATTTGCAAACAGTAGTTATGATAAGGGGTTAATGTCCAAATATACAAAGAACTCTACTGTTCCATAGCAAAGAAACAATCTGATTTAAAAATGGACAGATGGGACACCTGGTTGGCTCAGTCAGTGGAGTATGCAACTCTTGATCTCTGAGTTATGGGCTCATGCACTACACTAGGTGTAGAGATTACTTAAACAAACTTTAAAAAATGGGCAGATGAATTAAATAAACAATTTTTCCCAAAAAATACACAAATGGCCAACAGTTACATGAAAAAGTGTTCAACATCATTAATCACCAGGGAAATGAATATCAAAACCATGATGAGCTATCACTTCATACCTGTTACAATGTCTATCATTAAGAAGATAAGAGATATGTATTTGCCAGGATGTGGAGAAAAGGGAACATTTGCACATGGCTGGTGGGAATGTAAATTGGTGCAGCCTCTATGGAAAACAGTTTGAAGATTTCTCAAAAACTTAAAAAAAAAAAAAAAGAGCACTATCATATGACCCAGTAACCCCACTTCTGGGTATGAATTCAAATAAAACATAAACAGGATCTTGAACAGATACCAGCATTCTCATATTCTTTGCAGCCTTATTCACTATAGTTAAGATATGGAGACAAGCTAAGGAGTTCACCAATGGATGAATGGATAAAGATGTGTTACTATGTACACAATAGAACATTATTCAGACATGAGAAGGAATGTGAGATGGATAGACTTTGATGTCACTATGCTAAGTGAAATAAGAGGGAAAAAGACAAATACCATATGATCTCACTTATATGTGGAATCTAAAAAAGCTGAACTCACAGAAACAGAAAGTAGAATGGTGGTTACCAAGAATGAGGGATGGGGGAAATGTGAGATACTGGTCAAATTGTACAAACTTCCAGCGAGATGATGGATAAGTTCTGGGGATCTAGTAAAATAGCATTATGGATATAAGTAACAAGAGTATATTATATACTTGAAAGTCACTAACAGAGTAGATCTTAAATGTCTTCGCCTCAAAAAAGAAAGGGAATTATGTGACATTATGGCACTGGTAGCCAAAGCTATGATGATAATTAATATTATATAATGCATAAATGTATCAAATTAATAGAAACTTATACAATGTTCTATGTCAATTAAATCTTCGTAAAGGTGGAGAAAACCACATGCATAAATACTAGATAATTTGTTTTTCTACTCTACTAAAAAAATTAAATGAAAATTTGTTAGATTAATATGTCCATATGAATTAAATTATAATTTAAATCACACCTACACAAAAAATCAAAATGACAGACCTAGGTATCATCCTAACTCTGTTATTTCTGCAAGTAATTCAGTTACCACTAAGCTTTGACTCCCTCCTTTATATAATATAAATAATGATACAAACCTCATAGGACTGCTTTGAGTATGAAAATTAGATGAATGTAAAAAACATGCCTGACAATTAGTAGAGGGTATATCTTATAACCATTACTTTCTAAAAGAATTGTATTATAATGGAAACGCATTAATGCTGAATTAAAAAGTTATTTCCAAATTCACATGTGTAGAGGAACCACTTGTTACAAAGCAACATGAAAAATGAATATAACATCCACCTGAATTTCAATTTATAATTCCAACTATTAGATATCAAAGTTTCAAAATTTCCACTGTCTTTTATTTATTTTTTATTTTTTATATTTAAAGATTTTATTTATTTGACAGAGAGAAACACAGCCAGAGAGGGAACACAAGCAGGGGGAGTGAGAGAGGGAGAAGCAGGCTTCCCGCCAAGCAGGGAGCCCGATGTGGGGCTGGATCCCAGGTCTCCGGGATCATGACCTGAGCCGAAGGCAGTCGCTTAACCAACTGAGCCACCCAGGCGCCCCTCCACTGTCTTTTAAAGATGATTTATTGTATTTATTCCCACTTCTCAACAAGACTAAGAGCTTTCATCTAGAACAGAATATATATTTCTAATCATGCCAATGTCAACACATTAAAATTAACATCTAATCACCATAAAAAGTGCACATATTTTGAATTTAGCTCCAAATCCAGAAGTGTAGAGAAATGGAATATTCTTCCCTTTTATTATGGATTCTGTATTATCCCTTTAGATCTTAAATATTTTCACTTAGTTCATGATTTATACTCTTAACAGAAATACGAAGAGAGCTACGTTTCAAGAAAATGATGTCCTGCTTATGGAAGGGAGTTCTGCATAGGAAAAACTGAGGCAGTTTTGTGCAAAGGGACACCCCATGGGAACTTTTCATTATGTTATAACTGGTAGAGAGGCTGATTTTTTTTTTTTTTAATTTAGGGAAAGGTTTTATCTAGTAGGCTTTACAAATCAGCCTGCAGAGAATTTAATTTATCTCTAAGTGGGATGAAAAATAAAAAGACTGCCTTCTCTATCCTCCCACACAATATTCAATATTCTAATAAGTAGTTCTAGAGCAGTATTTCAAACCTGGATTTTCTGCAACAAGAGCTTATGTCAGTGTGCTGTCAATGTCTTTTTTTTTTAAGTTTGTAGGTTGGTTGCATAATATTTCATATTTTACTTTGTGCTCTCTCATGTAAAAGAGTTTCCTTAATGTGTCTTTTTTCAGTTCATTGGCATTTTGTAATTTCAATCTTGAAGATCATTTATTCTCTTCTCATTTTTTGTCAGTCATTACCATGTGTGGGTGCACCCAATACATAGTTCTAGAATACAAATATTGATGAATCATTATAATAGTGAGCATTTTTATTTCTATATTAGAGAAGAAGAAATGGTCATAAATAATTTTTACTGAACTTGGTTGCTCAGTAAACCAAGGAGAGTCAGACTGGACATAAAAATTTGAACATTTCCAAGACAGTATGGTTTGATAGAATCATTGCTTAAATAAGAAGCTGCATACAAGAATTTTATAAAGACAGTACCACCTCTGAGGAAGGTGCAGCTGGGAACAGCACTGGACTATAAGTTTAGACAACAAGTTTTATCTCTGGCTGGAACTTATGACTTTGGCCAAGTTACTTAACTTTCCTGAGTCTGCATTATGTCATATAGGAAAGGATGGAGTTGAATTCATAGAACTCTAAGAACATTTACAATACTGAAACTTATAATATTCTTAGGTTTAATGCTTCATTAATAGACAAGGCAAATCACATAGTGCTTTTGCACAGGGAAGGGAAGAGAAAAAAATAGAATATTGACTTTTGCTATTACTGGTTGATTTGGTTTATTTTCATTGTCAGATAGATATTTAGAGAAAAGCACCTTATAATTTGCACAAGCTTACACAACTAGTAAATGGAGGCACTCTTTATAAGAGCATCAATCATGAATCAGGTGAAAATCAGGAATTGCAAATCAAGTATTGGTTCCCAGTCCCATTCTCCTGCTAGACAGCAGTTATACTCAATAATTAATGCCTGTGTTTTCCAGTAGAAATTCAAATATACTTCAATATTTTCACCTATGTTATAGAGACGTGTTTGAGTAGTCAGGAGTTAAAAGTTAGTATTTCCTCTTTACATATTATATTTCTTAAAGGTTAAGAAAATATATGCTTATTAATTAGTAAATTTACATTGTCTTAAATGGTTTAAACTAGGTCAGTGTTAAGACTTTTGCTTCTTATCTCTCTTAGAACAATAATCTTTATATTTTAAGAAAACTGGACAATACAAATTGCATTAGGTTCTTGTTATGTACAGTTGTAATATACAGCAGAATTTCCTAGTACTACTTCTTAGCAAGTTCCTCTGTATTCGGATAATATGGACAGCTCAGTATCAAGAACTGCTTTATAGAATTATAAGGTTTTTCAAATGTTGGCAAATTATATAGTTGTTTTGAGCCTGAGAAAGTAGATATAGATCAAAAATAGCTTCTAGAAAGAGCTTAGGGGTGCCTGGGTGGCTCAGGTGGTTGAGTATCTGCCTTGGGCTCAGGTCATGATCTCCAGGTCATGAGATTGAGTCCCACTTTGGGCTCCCAGCTCAGCGGGGAGTCTGCTTCTCTCTATGCTCCTCATTCTCCTTGTGCTCTTTTTATCTCCCTCTCAAATGATTAAGTTAAAAAAAAATTTAAAAAGAGCATCCTTAGGGCACCAGAGTGGCTCGGTCAGTTAGCTAACCGAGGGTTGGTTTTGGCTCAGGTCATGATTTCAGGGTCCTGAGATCAAGTCCTGTGTTGGGTTTCAGGCCCAGCCCCAGTCTGCTCCCAAGCTTCCTCTCCCTCCACTTCTGCCCCTCCCCCTGCTCAGATACACACTCTCTTTCTCTCTCTCAAATAAATAAAAGAATAAAATCTTTAAAAATTAAAACTATAATAAAAAGAACATTATTTTGTTTTAGTTTGACCACAGGAGAAAAAAAAAAAGAATTTATTGTAACTCTAGATGTGACGTTTTTACCTGATGTCAAGATAGTTTTCCTCAGGAATGTTTCCAATTAAGTTTACCTTGTTAGGGTTGTGCCATCCCTTGTTTCTGTATTCCAAATCTTGTTAGGAAATCCCTTTCAGGCATGCCTCATGACCTGAAGCATTTAACATTTGTAACCTATTTTCTTAGAACTTGCTTTTCATTTTCTGTGCTGAGCAAGCCAGTGAGTTTGACCTTTGATATATAAAAAATGCACTTCAAGGAAGTTGGAGCAAGGAGAATTATGGTGCCTTGTCATCTTTTATACATTGAAAAAACAAGATTTTCAAGAACATTGCGGGCATGTATACAACTGAACAAAATATATATTTAGGTTCCATAGCACATTTTCTTCCTTCAGATGTATTTATGGATTAGGTTACGGTCAATACCTTATGAATATTTTGGTGTACTACAAAGACAAATAGTATTATTTTGACATTTTATTGTTTTTATATATTCTTCTAGTCATTTCTCAGAAGGCAAGAACAATTAAGTCAGTTTGTGCTATGTACTTCTAATATATTTAGTTTATTTTTTAGGCTGAATATGTAAGTGTTGCATGTATGCATTTAAATCTCCTAGGTGAAAATAACTCATGTCATTTTTAATAGTAAATATGTTTTGTTCATTCAAAATATCCTAAGAAAGCATTCATTCAATCTCTCCAAATGTAACAAAATTTCTGGTCATTTATCATCTTCTTTCACATAAAAGTAACAACAACAATAAAAATTAAAGTATAATTAAGTAGCTGTATTTCTTGGATTTCTTTTCCTCTTTTTTTCATCCTAGTTTTATTTTTCTGTATAAAGGTAGTATTCAAGTTTTTCATTTGCATTTGGTGCAAAGTTCCTCATTTTACATGGACTGTACTTAGTACTTCTAAAGATTTTTTGTTGTTGTTGTTGTTACAGAGAGAAACACAGCCAGAGAGGGAACACAAGCAGGGGGAGTAAGAGAGGGAGAAGCAGACTTCCTTTCGAGCAGGCAGCCCGATGTTGGGCTCGATCCCGGGTCTCCGGGATCATGACCTGAGCTGAAGGCAGTAGCTTAACCAACTGAGCCACCCAGGTGCCCCTGTACTTAGTACTTCTAAAGTAGAACTTGTAAAAGCTACTTTATAAGTATAGACTTTAATATTTCATTCATTCAACACATTTATTGTACATTTATTAAGGCTGAACATTATCCTAGATGTTGGAGATACAATGTGCATAAGATTTAGTACTCTCGGGGCTCCTGGGTGGCTTAGTTGGTTAAGCGACTGCCTTCGGCTCAGGTCATGATCCTGGAGTCCAGGGATTGAGGCCTGCATCTGGCTCCCTGCTTGGCGGGAAGCCTGCTTCTCCCTCTCTCACTCCCCCTGCTTGTGTTCCCTTTCTCACTGTGTTTCTCTCTGTCAAATAAATAAATAAAATCTTAAAAAACAAAAACAAAAACAAAACAAACCAAAACAAAAAAACAAAACTTAGTACCCTCTTTAAGAAAATAAGCAATAATTGAGGCCAATAATTTCTTTGATGGGAGGAAGTACAGGGTGCTACAGGAGAACATAGGAGGTCCACCAAGCTCATTTGGAAACAATGGAGGAGGGAAAGAGGGAGAAATGGTATTTTAGCTAAGACCTGGAGGTTGAGAAGGAATTTAGCCAGATAAAGAAGAACTACATTAGGAGGAAAAAGCACTCTTAGGCTTTAAGAGTTTATTCAGATACACATAAATTCCTCTTTCATACCTCAGTTGATAAATACCAAACTAGAATGTACCTTGGAGAGCATAGTCAACCCCTCATTTTATGGTTGAGACTCATGGTCTTAATATGGCTCACTTCAAGTGATACATTAATTAATCACATAATCAGAGTTTTGACCCTCTTATGAACATCTATCCCCCTAAAGTTTCCCAGTAAATCCCTTCTGCATGACTCCTCCAGAAATTTCTGCAGAAACTGTTAGCCATTTAGATACAGAATAAGATTACCTAAAAATTTATTTAAAGCACATGGTATTTAAAGTCATAATTTAAAAAAAAAATCGGCCTTCATCAGTTTTCTAGATTGTTAGAAAAAGTTTTGTAACTAAGTTTGCGAATTATTTTTCCCATCTTAATAACTAGGTTGCATGGAACAAACCAAACAATTATATGATGATCAACCAATGTTATTGCCATATTAGAAAAAGAAATGTTCAATTATTCACAGTTTAATTTGGTCATGTCATAATGACAGCCATGAAATTGAAATCAGTTTCAAAGTTAAAGAAAGATGCAAAATATGTTTTGGTTAATTGCTTAAATTAAATTTCAGTAGGGAACATATATGGAGGAATCCAGGCTCAGAAAATGAGAGTATTAAGTAGTGATTGTCTGAAAATGTGAAAATTATCTTACTGTATTTTGGGGAATTGTCTATTTTGGGAATTAGGCTTATTCTTTCTCCAGAGAACAATATGATATAGGACTATGATTTTTAAAAGTTATGGTATTTTAAAATACTATAGGGGTGATTTCCAGGGGTCCCAAAACATAATGATTTATTACCAGTGTCAAGATAAAAGTTTTTATTACAAATAAGATTGTTGAGGTCACACGAAGAAAAAATGATGGTTGAGCCATTCTCTTAGAAGATAATTATTTCTGCTACATTTTTATTTACTATGCACACATTCAGTGTTAAGTAAGATGTCAACAGGTGGTTGGTTATATTGACTCCTCCAATCACATACTACAGATATAGTCAGAGTATTATACTGTAGAGTTTCCCTAGACAACTTGTGTCTGTAAAACTGAGCATCAAATATTAAATAAATAGAAAAGCTACCAGCTCCAAATGGAGACCAAAGAATCTTTGAGTTATCACCCATAAAAGCAACTGAATAAACCATGTATCAAATAGTGAATTATATTAATTTGCTGCCAATCTTAATCAAATAAAGCAAGATGGCATCTATTAGCCAATGAAATAAAAAGACTGTGAGTTCCCTGGACTTCCAATTACCCTACCACCCACCTAGAATTGTTGGTCAACGTGAGAAACTGCTCTGCTTATGTTTCTTCATGGACTTCTTTTTCTTATTTTTTCTTTTTAAAGATCCTTTTATTTTCTTTCACTTCCATATTTTCTAAAGATTTTATTAATTATTTATTTTACAGAGAGAGAGAGAGAGAGAAAGAGGGAGAGAGAGTGTTTGAGCAGGGAGAGGAGGAAGGCTGAGGGAGAGAGAACCTGAAGCAGACTCAGTGTTGACCTGAGTGCAGAGCCCAAGGAGCTGGATCCAGACCTCTAGATCATGACCTGTGCTGAAACCAGGAAATCAGTTGTTAGGCTGACTGAACCACCCACGCACCTCTCTTTCACTCCTATATTGTACGGAACTGTGAAAAAGTAATGATTTACTACAGTAGATAAAAAAGAGATTGATAGGGACCAATGGGATACATTTTGGTCTATAAAAGTTCTTACCAAGAAAGCCTTGTTCTCTGAGAACTGATTACATGAATCCCAACATAAAAACTTAAAGGAGTTATTAACTTGCCATCTAGTGCTCCAGAATCCCGCGCACTTTAGCATCTGTCCCAGAGTTTCTAGTTTTCAAAGAAACATTACTATTGGTTGTTGTATTAAAGTAAGATGGGATTTTTGTGTGGAAAACGATTTGTTCCTCCAGCTTTGGTCATGGTCTGATCTAGTGTATGAGATAGATGTTCAGAAAACATAGTTCTTATTATAACTGCATAAATATGAAAGATTTACTTCTGTTTACTTCTTTACTAAAGAAACTTCTCTAAGATAGAGGAAAGTGAGGTAAATAACACCTTTTCAAGGACAGTGTTCAGGGTATTAGCTGATAACTGAAGTGCTCTGAGAGTTAGGTGGCCAGATACAGCTAACTCTTTCCAGTCTATGTAGGATGAGGAATTCTTTGTCTTATTGACCCAGTCGTGTACCAACCAGTTTACCTGAGGCCTCTATTACACCTCTATTACACTAAAATCACTTGATCACCAATCAATGGAGCTAATGAAAATGGGGAAACTTATACTTTTGAATATTAGACAAAATACATGTGGGGATCAGAGGTTGAGCAGTCCTGCTGTATATTAGAGAAAAATCTTGATGCCTTTGCTACAGTGATTTTCTCCAGTCTTTCTCAATATACGAATATTTATTTTTTGATTTGTTAACACATTTATTTATTCTACACTAAACTCTTATGGCAACAATGAATGTAAAGTAAACAAAAGTCAATGTCCAGTGGAATTCCTCTGGCATTTTAATTTCTCTAGAAAGTTGAAGATAAACATGTACCTTCCACAAAATGTTTGCTGATATTTACCACTTACTATGGGAGCCACAGTGATATACTTGAACACACAAAGACCAGAAACTGCTGAAAAGTCTCGGCATCTACCTCAAAAATTAGGAGTTATTTTAAGAACCCAGACAACTTCAGCAAGTATGATTATAATATACTCTGTAAAGTTTGATTTTGAGTTTAGATCAAATTTCTTGCTTTTTTTTAAAGATTTTATTAATTTATTGGACAGAAAGAAACATAGCTAGAGAGGGAACACAAACAGGGGGAGCGAGAGAGGGAGAAGCAGGCTTCCTGCCGAGCAGGGAGCCTGATGCTTGGCTTGATCTTGGGACTTGGGGATCATGACCTGAGCTGAAGGCAGCCACTTAATGACTGAGCCACCCAGGCTCCCCAAATTTCTTGCTTTTTAATTCTAAGCTTTCTTTTGCACATAAGGAACATGAACAATAGCTGTGATACTAGTTCTCATTCACAGAAGAATTTCAAGAACACTTAATACAAATTTTACATGTCATCAGATACTCTAAATAGAATAACAAAAACATTAATTCTGATAAATGTGGTATTGTTGCACCCAATTCATGTAATCTGAAAAAAGTTTTAGGAAATTTCTTAGGTGAAAGGTGATATCTGAAGTCTTGAATTCTAATATAAATTCAATTAATGTTCAAAATCAAATATGATTTTTTAAGATGAGAGTGTGAATCCAATTTTTGCTGGAGCACATTATGGAGGAAAAGCAGGTTCCTACTAATTAAAAAATTTAAGAAATTGAAATGTGATTGTGATAAACACCTAATTTATAATAGTGCAGAAACTAGCTGTGTTATTATTATCAATCCAAAAAGATGAAGTGTCAAAATGTATAACTACTTTTATATAGACATAGGGAAAGCAACTTTTCTGAAACGGAGCAGATGTTGAATACAAAAGACTACTTCAGCTTTGTAGTATATGTTTTCTGACTTAGATTCCCTTCATCAATTTGATTTTAAGCATATATGAGCTTTTGAAGTCTACTTTGTCAATCAATTGCCTATATTATCATACTGTAAAAATTTTTTGGTATATCAGCCCTTACATTTTGTTTATATTTTAAAATTTCTTTGAAATCTTTCATCAAAGTTTTACATAAGTAGAGCCCCAATTAACTTTGGCTTTTGAAACTTTTATTGAATCAAAGTTTTATTTAAAATAGAAGAGGAAAACAGGAAAACATTAAAATTTATCCCCATGAAAGCAAGGGAGGAACTGAACAAATTGAGTGATGAGAGTTTACACAGTGTTTAAGATTTAATTTCATAATTGTGCTTTAGAATAGTTTCACTTGTACAAGTCTCTTTTGATTGTGTTCCTATTTTTAATTTGATAAATTTATATCCTATAAAGGAAGGAACGGAAATGAAGAAGCCTTACAATTTCACAGCACCTAAGTTTGGCAAACCAATCAAAATATACAAAGATATATTATTCAATGAATTTTATCTTACAAAAACATTTATCTAAGAAAGTTACTCAATGAGTTAAAAATACAGTACTTGTGAAAAATCACGGGTTAAGATGTTCACACCTTCAGCTGAGGAAAAACAATTGAGAACTTCCACTACACAGAACTTAACTGATCTTGCTAGACAGTTCAGCACCTGTGAAGTATTTTTATCTATTAAAATATTGGAATTGGGAGCCTGGGTGGCTCAGTTGGTTAAGCCACTGCCTTCAGCTAAGGTCATGATCCTGGAGTCCTGGTATCGAGTTCTGCATTGGGCTCCCAGCTCTGCGGGGAGTATGGTTCTCCCTCTGACATTCTCCCCTCTCATGCTCTCTCTCACTCACTCTCTCTCTCTCAATAAATAGATAAAATATTTTTTAAAAAAATATTGGAATCTTTAGAGAGGAATCAGAAGATGCCAATGTTATTTCAGCTCTCAACTAGTCATAGTGTAGATGGTATGGTCCCCCTACTTAGAATGGGCTGTTTATTCAGAAGTCCAGAACACTCCAGCTTTTCCATGGGCAATTAATGCATATTATACTAATGGATGTTACAGTGGATGGCATTAAAAAATCTACAATGATATTTTTTATTTTGAAGCATTTTTTATCACACACAAATTATAAGTGTACAGCTAAGTGAATTTTCACAAAGTGAATATGTCTGTGTAAACAGCACTCATCATAAACAGAACACAGGCAACATCCTGGACACCCCCACACTCCCATGTCACCTCTCACCTCCTATACTCTCAGCCTTAGGGGAACCTATATCATAACTTCTAAAAATAGGTATTTTTAATGCATGTTATTATGTGCAGGTTTTTTAACTTTCTATGAATGGAATCACACATGGTTTTTACATCTGATTTATTAAATGTCATTTTCATGAGATTCATTCATATTATCTTAAATATTGGTAATTATTAATATTTTCATTTCTGTATATTATCCCACTATAAAATTCACTAGAGATCCCTTACCTGTAGTACTCTTGTTAAATATTTGGGCTGTTTTTAGTTTGGGGCTATCTGTATTAATGTTATGAATATTCTTATACATGTCTTCTAGGAACTTACGCATTTTCCTTATGTAAATTTTCAAACTCTCATTTTATTCTAAAAATTTATTTTAAATAAAGTCTTTTTTAAAATATTTTATTTTGTTTATTTGAGAGAGAGAAACATAGTGAGAGAGGGAACACAAGCAAGGAGAGTGAGAGAGGGAGAAGCAGGCTTCCCGCCGAGCAGGGAACCCGATGCAGGGCTCAATCCCGGGGCTCCGGGATCATGACCTGATCCGAACGCAGTCGCTTAACCAACTGAGCCACCCAGGCGCCCCTAAAGTCTTTTATTAAAATAACTTTTTCCCCCAGATGAATGACAGAACAGTTTAATGTCTTGAGTAGATCAGAAAGCATTTTACACTTTTTACCATACTATTCTACCATAAATTTGTTTTTCCTACAATCATATATTCACTCCTTTTATTTTCTGTTCAAATATGGCATCCAGTGGCAGTCACCTTACAATTGAAAGGCCACTGAAGGATGTCCTCAATTTTCAATGAATTCTTTTTTTTTTTTAAGATTTTATTTATTTATTTGACACAGAGAGAGAGATCACAAGTAGGCAGAGAGGCAGGCAGAGAGAGAGGAGAAAGCAGGCTCCCTGCTGAGCAGAGAGCCCAATGTGGGCCTTGATCCCAGGACCCTGAGATCATGATCTGAGCCGAAGGCAGAGGCTTTAACCCACTGAGCCACCCAGGTGCCCAATTTTCAATGAATTTTTAATCAAACTTTAATTGACCACTTTCAGAATCTTACAGAAAAGATCTAATAATCAGTATAAATCTCAACAATAATAGGTTGGATTCTACCTGATTATAGACTTTGTTCTTTTGGAACAATGGAGTTATAAATTAATAAATTATTCATATAAATAGACTATCCTTAAATATACTGACAATACTTTTTCTGCAAATGCCAAGAATAGCTTAGGTAGAAAAATTAAACTGTAGTTTCAAACCCTTTCTAGAGAATCTTCAGGAGAAGTAGTTACTCTTACATAAAATTATATACCAAAGAGATTGGATATTATACACTTGGAATGGAATTAATTCATGACTGGGAGATTTTTTTCTCTTTCATCTGAGAACCAAGGTATTTTATTGAAATGGGATCAATTGTTTTGATGGTACATTTTAGCATTATCTATTTTAGTACATATTTGCTTTGCAAAATTTGAATTACTTGATTGAAATCATATAAACTCCTCGGAAAAATCAAGACTGAGAAAGAAGTCTGTTCTCTCTAGATATGTCTGTGTTTAAGAGTCATGTTAGAAATGGAAATTAGCAGAAAACTACTAGTAACTGATTAAATGTAGAGGAAATTCAGCCAATTTAATATGCTTAGCTGTCATTTTATATGCCTGAATCACTGTATAGTTAGTGATATTATATTTCTGTTCTAAATATTTAGTAAAATAATTTCAACCTCTATATTATTGAATAAATTTCAGTAAATTCAGATCTATTTAACCAATGTAAATGCAAGTTGTGAAATAAAATGGCATTAGAATATTAGTTTCTTGATATTGGAACAAAAAAATTATGGAGTTTCTCCAAACATAATTTAGAAAGAGCTGAAAAAAAAAAAAAAACTAACAAATCAAACAGATTTGGATCTGACTCAGGATAGTAATAACAACAACAGCAGCAGCAGCGAAAATCAATAATAATCCGCAGTGCTTACTGGGGATGGATCATCTATGTGCGGGGCCTCCTGTTAGCCCTGCTTTAGCAATGATTCAGTTTATCCCAGCAAAAACTGAGACGTAAGGAGGTTCGGTACAAGGTTTGCACAATGTTGCAAAGCTGGTAAATGGGAGACCTGGAGCCAGAGCCAATTGCAATGTCTATTCTTTCAGCCACTCTGATGGTTTTCACTGGAATCAAGAGGGATCTTTAATCAGAAGTAACATTAGGATACGAGGTTGTCATAGCATGATTTTTGTCTTTCTTGAGTACTCCTCATTTCATAAAGAGCTCATCATGCCAAGAGAGGTCCGTGAGTGGATTGTCCTACATGATAGCCAAATTCCTCAGGTCTGCCTCGAGGTGAAGGGGTGTACAGCCCCTCTAAGGGAGCTGTGAACACAGCCTAGTGTTGTTTCACTGTGCTTCGGCTTTCCTGGCCCTACAGTGAGTGCTCTTTTGAAACTCAGGTTTGTCGTTTCTTTTTCCCCCAAGAACCTCTCATTTTTATTCCAAAAGCACATTTTTCATTACCTTCTCACCACCCACACCAAGGTCAAATACCTCTCTTTCCCCTGGCTGTGCTTTTGCTCCTGCCTACACCATTTCACTCATCCCTCCTACCTGCTTCCCTAATGTCTCCTTTCATTTTAAATAAGTGCGTCTTCCACCTACCCGCATGAAGATCTGAAGGTTCCTTTAGCGAATTCTAGCGGCTGATATATAAATAGATATATCTTTCTCAGTCAAACTTACTCCAAAAAATGGTACATTTGCTTTTCCAGTAAAGTATATGCCCAATACTCTATATATACTCTTCCAAATGCAAATAATTAAATGAATACATTTCCGTGCTTACTGAATCATATAATAAAAATTATGAAATTTTTTTCACATGAATTGATAGAATCATGATTTGAGTTTATTATTCTTTATATTTCTTAAAAAGATTTTATTTATTTGCTAGAGACTGCCCACAAGTGAGAGAGCACAAGCAGAGGGAGGAGAAGAGGGAGAGGGAGAAGCAGACTCCCCACTGAGCAGGGAGCTCAATGCAGGGCTCTGAGCTGAAGGCAGCAGTTTCACTGAGCCACTCAGGCACCCCTGACAGTTTATTATCTTTTATATTAAGAATAATAATCCTGGGATGTCTGGGTGACTCAGCTGGTTGAGTGTCTCTTCTTGGTTCAGGCCATAATCCCAGGGTCCTAGGATTAAGTCCCCATTGGGTTGCTTGCTCAGCGGGGAACCCACTTCTGCCTCTGCCTGCTGCTCCCCCTGCTTGTATTCTCTCAAATAAATAAATAAAATCTTTTAAAAAAAGAATTTTAATACTATATTTTTATATTAGTAGGTCTCATATTTGGGATTTTTGCATTACCTTCTTGTTTAAGAAATCTTGACTAAGCTATTTTATATTATTTTTGAACTCTAAAAAAAATTTTTAGTACAAATAAAGATTTTCAATGCAATGGATTTTATAACTTCAGTCAATTCATTGAACAATGTTATTTGACACCCACTATGTGACAGGCAATACTATTCCTGCAAGGAATACAGTGGTACGAAAGACATTGAAAGTCTCTGTTCTTAGGAGGCCTACATTCTCTCTAATGGGATAGACAGTAAAAGAGTTAATCAAAAAAAAACAAAGTAAGATATTTAATATCTTAGATATATAAAAAAAATTTTAGTTAATGATCAATGGCCCAAGGAGATAAATAAAATGAAGGGAGTGGAGTATGAGTGGCAGGGTCAGGTATAAGTGATAAGGGTCCATGGTTAAAGGAATGAGGCTGATACAAAAGTGGAGGTCAAGCAAAGCTTTATTTTATGCCAAGCATCGATAACCAAACTGACCAGTCAGGGCCCTGGCAGATCAGAGTCTCTTCTGCAGAGAGACTGGCCCCACCCAGCTTTACAGGCTAGCTTTTATGGGTAATTGGAGAACTTACACAATTCCTCTCCCCCCTCCCCTGGGTAACTCTGGTGATTTCCAGCACCTATGTGCTTGTTCCTGATAGGTCTTAGCTGACCTGGGGTGGTCCCAATTCCAGGAAGTTGTTACTTTATTGGCTTCGATCACCTTCCTGGAAAATGCCGAGTCATCCCGGGTCAGCAAATTTTCTTTCTGACAAACAACAAGATGGCTGCTTGGTCAAAATGGAGTTACTCTGACCAAGTGAGCCCTTACACAAGTACCTTCATACTTCACTTCATATGTGATAGTTGCAACTGTCAATTTTTAAGGACCTTACAAAGCACTGCTATATGTGGTTTCCCTCCAATATTTCAGTGTGATCCATCCTGCGTTACTTACTTCAGAGACTATGTGTGGCCTTTCAGCACTGGAATGAGTAGTGGGAGAATAGGCCTTCATTTTCATGCACAAAACCTTAGGATGTAAAAAGAGTTTCTTATTTATAAAATGAGAGATTTGTACACGTTAGGGTTTTTAGCCAAGGAATCACAGACTCTTAAAGAATTTTTGGGTAAAATTCATGGGAATTATGAAATTAAAATGAGAAAAATTATCTTTATTTTCAGAACCTCTAAGTGAAATATTTAGCATTTCCTGCAGTAAACTGATACTCATATCCATATTACCAGAGAACTTCTGACCAACAGAAATCACCGATCTTTTTGTATTATATTACAGTTATTATGGACATCCTAAGTTATCATTTATTACCATCACTCCTGAGAAATTATAATTACTAGATACAAAGTGTGATCATGTCAGTAAATGCAGTAAAGAAGCACAAACATCACTGCATTCAAATTTGCTTTAAATATCATAATAAAATCATTTTAATATAATTTATTCTTTCTAAACCTATTTTTTTGTGAAATAAAAGAACAGGATGTTATTGGATGATCTAATGAAATGAAAATGGATCACTATAAGATAGAATATATAGATATTTATATATTCTATTTTAAAATACCAGTCAGGAAGGGACTTTGTAGAAAGTGATATTTGAACTGAGAGCTACAGAATAAGGAGCAGTGACTCATACTAAAAGGAAAGAAGGAGATTCTAGGACAAGGGAACAGCATAGACAAAAGCAGCCAACAGGAAAGAACTTGGTGAATGCTATGGGAGGTAGGAAGAGACAATGGGTGAGGTGAAGTCTAGAGTTGTATATTTGTCTCTAGCCATGCTCAGCTTCATGGGAGCATGAACAAAATTGGTGAGTAGATGAATTTGAACTAGGGTTGTGATTTAACCAAGAATTTGATGCATGAGGAGTGGTGAGGATATGCTAGGTGTTGATAACAATGATCACTAGGGGAATTAAGCAAAATAAGAACTATGAACATGTATAGAGGCAGAAAGATAGAGGAGGATAGCGAGGATGAGGATAGTAGGACTAATGAAGTTCTAGTGATGTCTGAGAATTATTAGAGTTGGATATTAGAATGAATGAGTAAGAAGTTTACTTTAGTAGTACCAGCAACCACTGTTGTCTTACTCATTTCAAACGGCTGTAACAAATACTACAGACTGGGTGACTTAAACAATAGAAATTTATTTCTTACAGTTTTGGAGGCTGGAAGTCCAAGATCAGAGAGCCAGCAGCATTGAGTTCTGGGGATAGTCTTCTTACTGGATTGTAGATGGATACCTTCTTGCTTTCTCTTCATATAACAATGAAAGACATCAAGGCATGTTTCTTCTAAAGGTACTAATGCCATTCATGATGCCCCCCCCTTTACTTCCTAATTACATTGCAAAGGTACCCACTTCTTAATACCCTCAAACTGAGGATTAGGGCTTCAACATATGAATGGGGAGGATCTGACAACTATGGAGATGCAAAGAAGTATGTAATTCAAGATACTTCAGTGCCATTATTGGTAGGACACTCAAAAGGAAGCTCAGGGCAGTTAGGTTTTTTTCTTTTGCCACTTTGTTTCCAGCTCTTAGAACTGTACCTAGCACACAGAAAATGCTTAATAAATGTTAACAAATTAAATAACTGGATCATATGTATAAGCAAGATGTAGGATGACTACCAGGTTTCTGAATGGATGAAAATGTTCAACTAAGGAGGAGGGGTGAGGGAAAGGTATGTGGTTATTTCTTAAGCGTGAATATAAAATCATTCCTGTTATCCTCATCATCTTCTTATCAGTAACAGTCTTCTGAGTATCTGTTCTAGTAGAAATTCCATTATAGGCATTATAAGGAAAAATATATGAGATATATGATCCCTTCTTTTCTAGGAATAAGAGCATGTGGGGGATTTAGTTGAAATTTAAGCAAGTATGGTAGAAAAGGGCAGCAGATTTCTCCCCAGGGAAAGAAAAACGCAATCATTTAAAGAAAATGCAGAAATGCTTCCAATGTGTCCACTGAAAACTGCTTTGAAATTTGAATCCCATTCCCAGCTAAACTATCAATCAAGTGTGAAAAAAATAACAATTTTAGAATTCAAAGACAAAGAAAGGCTTTACTTTCAAAAGATAACCATTTGAAGTTATACTTTAGCAAAGCCAAATATAATTCAAATATTCAATTGATTATGAAAAGTCCTTGAGTGCACTGAAAGAAAATCTCTAGACATAGACTTACCGAAGTCTAAGAAGTCTGCCCAATATTGTCCTTTTAACAAATATACTATTAAGCCATGGATCAACTTAATGATTTGTTGAAGATAATTATTTCTTACTCTATACATAATTGAGAAACAGAAGAAAAGCAAAGGAAATTAGAAATACCAGGAAAAAGAGATAGTGGTGCCAGAAACTCATAATCCAAATAAGCAGTAAACAAAATGTAACATTACTTTGAGCAAATTAGTTAAATAAGGACAAGATAATTCATTTGGTTTTGATAAGTTTTCCTTTTAAGTGATACAAATGTACTAATGTAGATTTATTTTTCTCTTCAAATCCATTCCCACTAGTTAGGCAGTTAGACAATAGTTCAATATTTTTATATACTTGATACTGAAAAATCCACTTAAATAAACTTACCCTTAAGCACAGAAGACTTACCCCACTAAATTGGAGGTCCTGTCTTACTTGTTTCTGTATGAATATCACCAAGAGCAATGCCTACTCTGATACCCAGTAGCAGTCAGTAAATATATCTTGTTATAATCATGAGACAGAACATATCTGTCATTCACTCTGTTATAAGTTCAAGACAAGGGGATGAAGGGAAATGTAAAGAAATAACTTGTTGCAAATATTCCTTGGTAAAATAATAACAACCGTTCAACAAATATACCTAAAAGAAAATGAAGGGACAGGACACATTCCCTGTCCTCATGGAATTCACAGCTCAATTAGAGACCACACATAAATATTTTTAAAATAAAATATGGCAGTTTCTATGATATTGTCAATGACAAAATATAATAGCCAAAAAAAGAAAGTTAGTTTACTCAAGAGAGGCTGAGAGGGCTGAGAAAAGAAGAAACATGTGCTAAACCTTAAAAATGAAAATAATTCTCAAGGGGGCAGGGGATGGAATGTGGCAATGAAAACATCACATCAAAAGGAACTTCACAGGAAAACATGTCTTGATGTAGGGGAGGGCCAGACACAAGATAGGAGAGGTAAATGAAGACTAAGTAAGCAAATAGGAGTTTAACTCTTATGCTTTGTTCCTTTACATGGATACAGTTAAAACAAAACCAAACCTGTGAACTTCATCATTAAAAGAAATATTCTCTTAGAAGAAAGGCAACTTGGCAAATGAAGTGAAAGCTTATTTGGAATAAGAATAAGAATGTAAGAAAGATATTTAGACAGACGATCATGAAAAGAGGGATCATCTTCCTCAAAATGGTGACTCTAGATGATTCTTCATATAGAGTTTTACCATAAAGAACAGCTTTTCTCCTTCTAGCAAACATAGACTAAACACCAACACATGTATAAAAAATATAGATTATTTAAGAAGGTTATTTATGAGCCCCAATGGTTCTTGAAACTCAATTTTATTTCATGTGTGTTTCTTAAACTTCTCTATAAATAAGGGGTTGTAGTGCATCCATGCCTAATATCTGTCCCTGATAATTGCCCTTATATTACAAATATAGAAGCTATCACTAAAGCAGAAGAAAGAAGGAAGGAAGAAAGGAAAGGAAGAAATAATACAGAACAAAAGACCAAACAAAAGAAGGGAAAAAAATCAAATTGATTAATGTACCAAGAATGCCTGCACATTGCTATACTTAAGCGTTTTTTGGCAGAAAAGCAAATATGCATTTTGCTTGCCTTCATTTTCCCAAAGCACAACTTAATTAATGCTGTCATATAGCTTTTGGTAACAGATTCATACTGTAGCAGTCCTCCCACGCCACAAGATCAATGGAACCCTAGAAGCTACAAAAGGAAGAAATTAGAACGTGTATCAAATTTGTGAAGCTCATAAAGAAAACACATTTGCCTTTCATGTATTTTTAAAGAGACTCTGGCTTCATTATATCTTGTAAATGGTTTCTCTGTTCAGTACAGCAGATAGAATTGACCTTTGGGAGTGTTCCATTTTGCAGAAGAAGAGAATGCCATTCAGTTTTAATAAAGATTTTGATGATGATGTTATTATGTTTAGGTGCCCACTTAGTCTATAGGGGCTTTGTAGTATCTGAGAAAACCTGGCATATACAATCATTAATTGTCTTATTTTCTTCTTTTCTGTCTCCTTAGCATTTAAGAACAAGTCTTATTTCCAGCCTTGAAAGATTAACTTTTTGATCAGTTGTAACTCATACTTTGTTTTTAGTAGCACACTGAATAATGTAATAGAAAAAAATAAAAATAATAATTTAGAATAGTATTTAGGAATATGTATTCATTTAAATCAGTTTGCCTTTAGATCATATAATTTTTAGATGAAAATACTAGCCTTGGAGTATTTTGTACAACTCATAACATATAAGTAATTAATTTAAGCCCCAGACCAAACTCCCAATATTGATAGAACTGAATTGTATTTAGAAGAAATACATTCTCCTAGAAGGAAACATCAGCAGTAATTTCTTTTATATAAGCCACAGAGACATTTTTTTTTTTTTTTAGATATGTCTCCCCAGGCAAGGGAAATGAAAGCAAAAATAAACTATTGGGACTATACCAAAATGAAAAGATTTTGCACTGCAAAGGAAACCATCAATAACATGAAAACACAGTCTACTGAGTGGGAGAAGATATTCACAAATGATATTTCCAATAAGGGGTTAATATCCAAATATATATATATATATATATATAATTTACCCAGCTCAACACCAAGAACCCCCAAATAATCTGGTTTGAAAATTGGCTGGCAGAGGACCCGAATAGACAATTTCCAAAGATGATATACAAATGGCCAACAAATGAGAAGATGCTAAAAATCACTAATCATCAGACAAGTGCCAATCAAAATCACAACAAGATATCACCTTCTACTTGTCAGAACGGCTAGACTAGAAAGATAAGAAATAACAAGCTTTAGCGAGATAGTGGAGAAAAAGGAACCTTCTTGGACTATTGATAGGCATGCAAACTGGTGCAGGCACTGTAGAAAACAATATAGAAATTCCTTAAAAAATTAAAAATAAAATTACCATATGACCCAGTAATTCCACTGGATGTTTACCCAAAGAAAATGAGAACACTAATTTGAAAAGATATAGGCACCCCTTTGTTTATTGCAATATTATTCACAATGGTCCAAATATGAAAGCCAGCCAAGTGACTATTAATAGATGGATGGATAAAGAAGATATGGTATATATGCACAATGAAACATACTCAGCCAGAAAAAAGAATGAGATCTTGTCATTTGCAACATGGATGGACTTAGAGGGCATTATGCTAAAGGAAATAAGTCAGAAGGACAAATACCATATGATTTCACTCATGTGGAATTTAAGGAACAAAACAAACAAGGAAAAAGAGAGGTAAATAAAAAAGCAGACTTATTTATTTATTTATTTATATTTTTTAAAGATTTTAGTTATTTATTTGACAGAGAGATCACACGTAGGCAGAGAGGCAGGCAGAGAGAGAGAGAGAGAGAGAGAGAGAGAGGAGGAAGCAGGCTCCCTGCTGAGCAGAGAGCCCCATGCAGGCCCTTATCCCAGAACCCTAGATCATGACCTGAGCTGAAGGCAAAAGCTTAACCCACTGAGCCACCCAGGTGCCCCAAAAAGCAGACTCTTCAATATAGAGGATAAGCTGGTTGTTGCCAGAGGGAAGGTGAATGGGGGGATGGGTGAAACAGATCCAGGGGATTAAGGGAATAAACTTCTTGTTACAAAATAAATAAACCACAGAGATGAAAACTACAGCAGAGGGAATACAGTCAATAACATGGTAATAACTTTGGTGACTGTACTTGTGGTGAGCACTAAATACTGTTTAGAATTCTTGAATCATTACAGTTTCATCTGAAACTAAAATGAACCATATATTCATTATGCTTAAATAAAAAAAATACTGTTTCATGCAAATTTAAAAAAATGAATTTCTCTCATTCCATATGTAGTTATTTATTGTACAACATATTCCTTCTAATAGATATTTATTTGCTTTCCAACACTAAGCCATTTCAAAATGAAATAATTAGTTGAAAATAAATAATTAATTGTAAAATCTATTTGTTCAATGTTGACTTTAGTCTTTTATAATATTAGCAGCAATTACCTATATAAAAAACAAATCTAACTTATGTTTATATTACTGGAATCTTTGAAAAAATATTGGGCCCAGAGGCACTAGGTAGCTCAGTCTGTTGCTCAAGGGACACTTGGTTTCTGCTCAGGTCATGATTTCATGGGTCATGAGATGGAGCCCAGGCTTTATACTCAGCAGGGAATCTGCTTGAGATTCTCTCTCTCCTTTCCCGTGGCTCCTCCCTGCTGGGCACACACAAGCGGGCTCTCTCTAAGATAACTAAATATTTTAAAAAACGTTGTGCCCAATATTCTTAGACTTATTGAAAAAGTTTTTGATCTTAAAAAAATGTTTGAAACAGTATAGAATTTTTCGTACTTAAAATTATTGCTATTTCAACAACTTCTGAAAAGATATGATATGCTCTTATGTCCGTTGTTAGATTTCTTTGATAGGTTGGATAGTTTAGCATTTTACGTATTCCTCCAAACATGGTTTACTATTTTGAAGTCAACAAGAAAAATTGCCTTATACGCTCATCTTTTTTTTTTTTTTTTTTTTTTTTACTGTTTTTGTGATTGTAGCCAGATTTATAAACCCTGGTTTCCTTATTCAATGACTAATTTTAGGGAGCAATAGGATTTTCAATAATAGATTTTATGACTTTGTCTACATATTCTGCAAGGACTATTAAACTAGTTTTAATTCATGCTGGCAATACAATTTAGAAAGGAAAAGAGATTCATTAACTTTTTTACTACCAATTTAAGATTTAGTTTCTTTATTTTCCTCCTATTCTAAGTAATGATGCACAACTTTAAGATAGTGTGTTAAGGTGATTTTGGTTATTTGAAACAACATTTTAAGAATTTAATATCATCAATGCATTTATAATATTTCTGGGATCTCTGCAACATGGATGAAAATACTGACTTTTTTTCTGTAGGGAATTATAGAAGAATCACCAATATAAAAATGATCAGAGACTTATATGATCTTGATTAATACTAGTTACTATTAATGTAATATATGAAAATATTTTGTCAGAGCAATGGAACTCAACTTTTTATAGTTAAGTGTGAATAGGAAAAATTATATCAATAATATAATGAAAAATTATATTGGGTTAAGGCATTGTGCAGTTGCATTTTTGTATTACTTCATTATTGCATGCAATGAAAAATTGATACTCAAATATTCCAATGGCTAAATTCCTCTCTTTTCTGAAATTGTGGGAATACAACAGATAAAATCCTGATTCTTCTGAGCACAATAAAGCACATGGAGAGAACACTTTTTCAGCTAAGTCTTTGTTCCACAATCATGAAATATGTATACTTCATAGACATATGTATATGTATATTCCATACTCATATGTTTATGTGTATACATATGTATATATGAATACACACACACATACATATATACACACACACATCTGAGCTATACATATATACACATAGAAAACAAAGCTCTTAATGATCTGGAATTATTTAATAGTTCTACTTTAGAAATACAACAATATATATATAATATAATATTATGAAGGTTTAATAAAAAATTTAAGGACCATATTAGATTTTCCTATGTTCACCAAATCTCTTCATGTGATATGCTAACATTTCACTCAAAGACTATCAGGGATAGTCTAAAAGAACTACTTGCATAGCCATGGAGTAGAAATCACCCCAAATCTTAGCAATAGGTCAAATTTTTAGCAGGCGAACTCTTTACTTCTTTAACTAATGTAATTTAGGTAGAGTGCAATTATAGTATTGATAGCAGAGTCCCTTTCACCATATATGAGGCCTCTATTATCATTTTCTGTCAATTTTATTTGTATTTTGTTAAAAGTGCTTCCAAGCACATGCTTGTGTGTGTGTATGTGTCACCTATCCATGTCAAGGATTTAGGTCAGTAATTCCCTATTCCTAAGTATTTCATATATAACAAAGAATGTTGCCATAACCTAGACTTTTGCTGGCATATAGTTAACATGGAAGTTGCATAAAATAGAGGGTAGTTTGTAATGACACATAAAATGACATTTTATGGATATCTGAATCTCGGCTCGTGCCCAAATTCAACTGGAAATTCAGAGAGAAGTCTTTCCTAGGAAACCTTGGAATAAATGAAGAAGAAACAGCTGGAGATGGTATGAACATAAATTGGGATGTATTGAACCTGATGATCTATATTTATTTTACTCATGGGGGCAGCACGTACTAATGGCACTTCGTAAGTAAACCATACTGTATTCCAGGCACTTTAATCAACTCTTCACATGCATTACCTCTTTTAATCCTCACAGCAAACTCACAAGGTAATTATTATGGTTATAACCATTTTATTGAGCATATTGAGACACAGCAGGTAAATACCAGTCATTTAAAATGCCTGGAAGTGCCGTTCACATTCTTAAGAATAAATATTCAATAGAATGTGAATTTTACCTATTGGTATTGCACAAAGTGCACCCTACCAAGATGACAGGTGGTAAGATAAAGGAACTGGAACTAAATCTGTGTAAATAAAGTGTTGTGCCTGTGTCCTTAAATATTTCACCCACCAATCCCAGGAAATAGTGCTGTTCTAGGAATCCAATTTTATTTTTTTCATCTTTTTTCTTTTTTATTAACATAGACTGTATTTTTTGTTCCACTTAATTGTTTTTGTTCAAAGTTTTCTTGATCATATGCAACCTATCAATGCTGGTATAAATCTACTAGTGTTAGTAAAAACTACTACGTTTTTTTTCTTTCCTAGTACAACCACTATGATTATTGCTAAAGGATCTCAGGGTCTGTCCATTTGAGCACCAGTCCACTACATCTATTCTAGTAAATTATAGATCTTCCTCTATTTTGGGCATCAATTTCATGAAAAAAATTAAATACTGGATAAAATGACTGATTATGTTTCCTAGATTTTAGAAAGCTTCTTACAAAACACTGTACAGATCCATAATTCATAGCTCATTGTACATGATGTTCATAACCAGTCTTACAATTTTGTGCAGCAGACCTTGACCAGGAATAGTGATCTCTTTTAAAAATACTATTTTTAGGGCACCTGGATGGCTCAGTGGGTTAAAACCTCTGCCTTCAGTTCAGGTCATGATCTCAGGGTCCTGACAAGCCTCTGCTTGTCAGGGAGCCTGCTTCCTCCTCTCTCTCTGCCTACTTGTGATCTCTGTCTCTGTCAAATACATAAATAAAATCTTTAAAAAAATACTATTTTTAAAATAGTAGGGCCACCCAGGTAGCTCAGTCAGTTAAGTGTTCAACTCTTGATTTGTGCTCAGTTCATGACCTCAAGGTCTTGAGATTGAGTCCTGTGGGCTCATTTCCCTTTGTCCCTCATTTCCCTCTGCCTCTTCCCTACCCCTCCCCACTCCTACCCTTCACACATGCACAGTCTCTCAAATAAATAAATCTTTAAAAAAAAGTCTGTTTTTCATGGAAAAGAAATTTAAGTGTAATTATTTTTACTTATGCCTTCTTTTTAAGGAACTCTATCTGCTAAGTTTGGGGAGCTGATAAGATAGATGATATCATAAGGACAAAATAAACAACTTTTTATGAAAAATGATTCTATAAAGTGTTCTAAAAATCTATTCTTGGAGGTCTCTGTTAGCCATATTTTTCTGTGCTTGTTAATGTATTAAAAAAAATTTTTTTAAGAGAAAGACCATTGACTATGGGGATAATTTCACCTCACTTTTCCAAGTATTCAGCCATAAGTTCTCACCAGACACTTTAAGTTCCACAAAATCTTAATCATGACCTCAAATGTGATTCATTAAGACATAAATATACACTAACATGAAAAATTAAGAATTGTTACGGTCTACATACTTTCCAGAGGGCATGTCACTCTCTTGTTGAAACTCAACTTCTATTAATCATTTGAGAAAAAAAAAATATTATAGGAAGATAACCTAAAAGATAAGTTCTTTTCAAAAACTGTGAAACATCATAATGTCATTGTAATATTCTTGTTGGGAATGGCCTCATTTAAAAAATACATTAATAGCTTATATTATCATTGAAGTTCACTCTGAGGTTCATACGATTTTAATGAATAAACATTAGCATGGTTGGTTGATTCAGATGTGCCACTCATTGCCTTGGAAGAACATGACTTATTTATAAGACAAAAAATCCTCATCATTATAGAGTATTATTTATCCATCACTGAAATTTGAAAAGAGAGCAATATTGGTTATTAATAGAGACTTGAATTTAAAAAGGAAATACCAGGCACCTGGGTGGCTCAATGGGTTAAAGCCTCTGCCTTTGGCTCAGGTCATGATCCCAGGGTCCTGGGATCCAGGCACATCGGGTTCTCTGCTCCTCAGGGAGCCTGCTTCCTCCTTTCTCTCTGCCTGCCTCTCTGCCTACTTGTGATCTCTCTCTGTCAAATAAACAAATAAAAATCTTTTAAAAAATAGATAAATAAATAAAAGTACATATATAAATAAGAAAATACCGTTAAGTACTAGAAGAACTACAAAGAGGCCAAATAAAAATTTAGGAAAGCCATTTTATTATTTGAAGCTGACATAAATAATGTATCTCATTAATTTAGCTCCTCTTGACAATTGCTACAGATATCCATTCATATCAACAGCAACATGAGTGTATATGGGACAGATACTTCTAATTGCTCAATATTTACTGAATACTAGATATTCAGTAATGGGTTGAATTTTGCTTGAGATGTCAATGTCTTGCTTTAAAGGAAACAAAAGTACTTTTTGACACCTTTGAAACAGGAGTGGCCGTATGATCTGTTTCTGGATTAATAAGGCATAGGTGATTTATTTTAAGAAAGTACTTCCTCTTCCTGCTCATTTCCCTGCCTCCTGTATGCATGTGTTTAAGCAGCATGGTTAGAGTTGGAAAACCATGGTGTGCTCTCAAGGATGAAAGTGAGAAGATACATGTAGCAGAGCAGCTCAAAATAGTCCTAACTGACAAAGTACACAAAAGAAAACCAGGAAAGAGTAGAGTCCTGAGCAAATTACATCAATTTAGGGGGTAGTATCAGTGGATTGTGTCTTGCTGGATTGTGTAATACTGTGGAAACATGAACTCCGGACCTTTGGTTTTTCCATATACAAGTAGTGCAACACTTGACAAGGTAGTGCACTTCTCTAGGACTTTTATTATGTCTAAAATCAACAAGATAATCCCAATAATTTGTTTTCAACTAAGGAGATGGGAGGTCAAAATTTCAAGGTTGTACTTTTATATTGCATATGTATTATTATGTTTTTATAGCTGTAAAAATAAATTATGCACACTAAAGCTGCAAAGCTCCTACATATTCAGTTGCATAGTGTTTATCAAAAAAAAAAACAAAACCCACAATATCCTATGGAAAAGTTATCAGATTCTTTGAGGGGGGCATCACATTTGTAATTTATCAAAAAGAAGATGTGGCTTATGTACCAATGATGGTACATTGAACCATCATTCTAACTGATTTTTAAGAGGCATTTAAAGATCTGTCATTTTGTGATTAATGATCACTATCACAATGCAGTTGGTAATTGAGCTGAAAAGTCCTTAATTTCAAGCCCAAAGTTATTCCTTTTGTCTAATGTATTTATGTTTTTTATAATAAACATAACAAATATAGGCCTTTATTTATAATTGGATTCAGAAAATAATATGAATATGTGCAAATTTGGAAACCATTCCTCGCAAACTTAAATAAAGATTTTCTCTGATTCTTATTGCCTCTTAAATTTTACAGATCTGAAATGGTATATTTTTGTTTAGGAACTCAGAAGTAAGACTAATATAAAAGTTGGGACCCTGGATTCTTTACTGCTATGACCTTGCATTTCTATAAGAAAGGGCTTCTTTATGTGTTTTTCAATATACTCTCAAAATTTTATAGCCCAATCTAATAACTCTCACAGAAGTCTTAGAGGAAATATGGGTATATATCACCAGCAATCTGGAATAGTGGCTTTGATTTCAGATGAGCTTCAAAACCCTTTAGTTCACATGTAGACATTCTGTAGTGCATGGTATGGCTTCTCTCAACTTCACAGTATCTATGAAAACATACAAAAAGACCAAAATGCCAAAAAGAGAAAATAACAGAGTTCACTAAATGTAAGCAAAACCTATTTGGTTAAGTCCAGAGGTCCATTCCTTCTTGATGCATTGTCCATGGTGATGTGTTGAAAAATATAACCTTGGAATACTCATCAAGCCTCCATCCTCTGAATTAGAACATCGCTGGGAAACACCTTTCTCCTCCCTCCCATCCCTTCTCTGAATTAAAAAAAAAAAAAAAAAAGAAAGAAAGAAAGAGGGAGACTGAAAAACATCCAACTTCAACACTATCTTGTTGCCCTCCTTTCTAATGCTATGACATACAAAATTGTCACTCATATTCCCAAATGCTCAGGGGTTATCTTTGGAGACAGACTCTGTCCCTCCTCTCCACTCTCATTAACTTTTTTCCACCTCCATCCCTTCAATGATGCAACACCCAGTAAGTGACATGGCAGGAACCGGGATATGATGCATAGAAACACACTCTAATGTGTGGTGCTAAATTGCTGAAGGAAAAAACATCGTTGTCAGGAAAGGTAGACAGAACATCAGAAGTGCTGTGTGCTTTGGGATTGAGTATTTCCTATCTTTATTCTTATGGCCTAAGCCCTGACAGTTCGTTTTTCTTTTTTGTAATCCAAGTGCCTGACTTAAGCTTTATTGCTGAGGCATCCACTTTAATAAATGCATTGCCAGTCACACAACTATATGGAAAAAGGACCACCTACACCTGCCTCTCAGGCTCCATTGTTTTAGAGATCTTGGTTGATTTTGATAACTGACCACTTGGCCTTTCCTTTTTTTTTTCTCTCTCTCTTCAGTGTCTTAAATTCCCTCTCTTACACTTAAAATTCACCAATAAAGATTGATCTTGCCAAACCCTAGGCCACCACCCTTGACCCCAATAAAAACAGAACCCACAGGCTTTTGCACTCTCTCTTTCAATTTGAGACCTCAGTATGTGGTCCCAGGTGTGCTGTGTAATTTCCAGGACTTGTAAGTAATAAACCATGTCTCTTTTAAAGTTTTTTTTAATTGCAGTAATTGTTAAGGGCGTCTTGCAAACATCATAAGAACCACAAGGATCAGTCCAGCCATAAAACTGGTTGTTGAGAGGCTGAGAGTAGCACAAAACAATTCTATATAGAAGGACACAGAATTTCCCAGGTCAGAGAACCTGCATGATATTGAACTTCAGGCCAGCAGCCCCACTTCAGTAAATCTCTACTGAATACCACAAAGTGAATTAGGATTCCGGTGTATCAACCTGGCTTCTTAGTGTAGACCTGAGTGTATTGTAACCTAGAGCAAAACAGACTCTTAAATGTGGAAAACAAACTGGTGGTTGCCAGAGGGGAGGTTGGTGGGACTGTGGGTGAAATAGATAAAAGGTAGTACAAGGTACAAACTTCTAGTTACATAATAAAGAAGTCATGTAGTTGAGAAGTATAGCATAGGGAATACAGTGTATAATATTGTAATAATGTTGTATGGTGACAGATGGTAACTATATGTATTGTGAGCACTGAATAGAATTGTCCAGCCTATATGGTGTATGCCTGAAACTAATAGGACACTGTATACTAATTGTATTTCAATGTTCCTTTTTAAGAAGTTCTTTATTCCACCGAATTCTAGGCTCAGACTCATCATACTCCATTCAAGGGTAGCTGAATATTTAACGGACAAGCAAATTAGCAAACAAATGAAATGAGGTCTTAGAAAAGACAGGAACTGTCATGAGGAATGAGAGTAAGAACTGAAGTTTGAAAATTATTTTCTGAAAGAAAGAGGAAATTCAAAACATTGATTCAGAATGTCAGGTGCATGTTCTTGCCAAGATATGGAAAAGATTGGCATCTACAGAAAAGACATATAAACAATAGCAGAGACAAGGCCGAAAGTTGGTCACTCAACAAATATTCATTGTGAGGTAGGAGATAGACAAATGCACAAAACTCAGTTTCAAAAATTCTAGAATCATTTTCAAAAATAAGAATTTAAAGTATGTAACTGTTGTTAAAGGGCACAATTGATGCTGAAGAAAGTCAGTTCTGAGGAATTGTAAACAAAATAGATGGAAAATATAAAAGCAAGGGAAGAAAATGGGAACTAAGAGTAGTCTTAACCTAAATAATGGGAAAGTAACATCAAAAAAACCCCCAAAATTCTCAGCTAAAATAGAACAAATTAAAAGAGTAACCATCTTTGTAGGAAAAGAAAAGGAGGAGGGAACATAATTCTATGAAGGGGAGCCATAATGCTTAAAAACAGAAACAAAGCCGCACACCCTAATAATCTCATCTCTTAATTTCTAGGCTTTTGAAGAAAATGCACCCCCTAAGGGGATATCCCAATTGGCTTCTAATCTAGAAGTTTCAGCTCAGCATCCCATTGCTTGTTCTCATGAACAAGTGCTTTGTCATAGCTTTCTCTCATTTGACAGAGAGAACAGAAGGCATAAGGCCCTACAAGACAAGATTAAATAGCCAATGGCAAAGCTGAAATGACATGCCTGATTTAGAAAACTGGTTTAGAAATCTTTGCAAACATGCAATCCTTTCTTACTTGTTTACTACAAATCTGTTCGGCAAGCACTTTTGCACATGGAATCTACTTCAATTCAGCTGACTTTTTGAAAAATAAAAAGTATAAATGAAGAAGAAAGAGAGTAGCATTCAATAGTCAGTAGACAGAGAAAAAAAGACAACTCTGCCCACGTCTGTTATTTTTTTTAATTCAGTAAGACTTTTCCACAGAGGCAGCTTGAACACTGTTTCTTATGCTCAGAAAATTTCAAGTGTCATGTTTAATTTGTTTTAGCCCTTGGATCATGAGAACTATTGGTTGAAAAATTGTGCTTGGCAGTGTACTTGCTTCTGATTAATAAAGTCCTTAAAGTATGCACCATAAAAGTTTTTTAATTCAATTTGCAAGAATTACTTTTAAAGAAATATTTCCATACATCCACTTTGAACACCAGTGAACAATCTGAAACATAATACAAACTGCCTACCACAGTTTCTTGTGTGTAGTTAATGTTTAATAATTATGTATTTTGATTTTCATTTTTGTTTTAGTAGATTAAATGTCTTGTGACATACCCAGTTCACGGTTTAGAAAGTGACATCTTTTGGGGGAAACCTAGGGGAAACTAAGAAGAGCTTTTGAGAGATACTCTCTCCATATTCTAAAAGGATGCTTTCAACTCAATCACTGTTTTCCAGATGCAGTAAAATAATGGACCAAATTTTTCTGTCTTAAATGTGGGAATAGTAACACAGTGTAATTACTATTAATTTATTTATTTTCATCTCTTCCATCTAATGAAAATCATGGAGTTCCCATGATTTGTCATACAGTTTGTCCTTGTGAAAGCAATAGATGTTAGAATATTAGAGGGGGGAAAAAAGCACTTTTATCTCTGGTAAGAATGAGAGGAAACTGTCATTTGTTTCATGATTTTTTTCATAAAAACGTCTGCTCTATTCAAAGCTTACTTTCTCATTCTAACAGAAGAGAAGTAGCATGCATTGAAATATATTAATAGCAATAGTAAGATATAAGGACAATTTGATATTTTTTTATTTGCTTCCTACTTCCTTATTCCTTACTTTAGTTTTTTCTTTTCTTTTTTTTTCTGTTTACAAAGAGGATTTTTGTTAAGTAAATAGAAAAGAGCAAGCGTTTAAAAATTACAGCCGATGTTTCACTGTATTGTTTATCATAATACTTTGTTTTAATAATCCTGGACAATCAAAAGCTTGAAAATAAAATATCTTATTCTTAAGACATATTCTTTTGTTTTTTAATATTTTATTTATTTATTTGACAGAGAGAGATCACAAGTAGGCAGAGAGGCAGGCAGAGAGAGAGGAGGAAGCAGGCTCCCTGCTGAGCAGAGAGGGAGATGCTGGCCTTGATCTCAGGACCCTGAGATCATGACCTGAACCAAAGGCAGAGGCTTTAACCCACTGAGCCACCCAGGCACCCAAGACATATTCTTAAGAGTGAAGATGATACAAAATTTCTTCCATGATGAATTAATTTTTAAAAAAATTTTTCTATGAAAAGTTAATTTTAGATAACTAGGGATAGCATGATCCTATTTTGTAAAATAAAAACTGGGTGCTTGGGTGGCTCAGTTGGTTGGGCGACTGGTTTCGGTTCAGGTCATGATCCTGGAGACCCGGCATCGGGCCCCACATTGGGCTTCCTGTTCGGCAGGAGGCCTGCTTCTCCTTCTCTCAGTTCCTCTGCTTGTGTTCCCTCTCTGTCGAATAAATAAATAAAATCTTTAAAAAATAAAATAAAATAAAATAAAATAAAATAAAATAAAATAAAATAAAATAAAATAAAATAAAATAAAATAAAAACTGCTCCCCACATAAATGAACAAGCATATGTATTCATTTGTATATGGACATTTGATTATGCATATATGATCTATACAATCACAGGACAAATTCAGTGACTCACTTTTTACCCTTATTTTAAAAGCCAACATATTCATCTAGTTTTCCTCTTATCTGGTTCCTCATTTTTGTTTTCATTTGCTTGTTTCTGTACTCCTTCCAGTTTTCTAAGCTTTAAGTTCAGCCAAAGATTCGTTCTTAAATCTATTCTCATTTCATTTACAATCACTTCCTTGGTGATTTCATCCATTCTTTGTCCTTAAATACACATAGATGCTGATGACCCCTAGACTTATATCTGTATTCTGGATTTCTTCCCTGACTCCAATTTCATATCCAACTGCTTACTTACACCTCCACTTAAATGATATATAATCCCCTCTAACTTGACATGCCTAAAATTGAACTTCTTGTTCTTACATCATCCCAAACTTGTTCTAACAACCCCCATCTCACTTTATGACAACTCTGTCTTTCCAGTTCCTTATGTTTAACAATTTGGGGGCATCCTTGGATCTATTCTTTGTTCCATACCCCACATCTAAACCATTAGCAAATCCTGCTGCCCTACCTTCAAATCATACTGAAAATCCAATCACAGTAGTACCTGGTCATTATCTGTGATCTCCCTCTCCCACAGTTTCCCTGACCAGACCAGCAGTCAATCTTAGTTTGGAAGCAGATGGTCCTGCTGAAGAATCATCATTAAGGTCAATAGTGGCTTAATGCAATGTTGCAGTGCCAGCATCATTTACCCCACTTTATCTCATCACACAGGCATTTTATCATCTCACATCATCACAAGAAGGCTGAGTACAGTGCAATAAGATACTTAGAGAGAGAAATAACTTATTATAGTATATTATTGTAATTATTCTATTTTATTGCCAGTTATTCTTGTTAATCTTTTACTGTGCCTATTTATAAATTAAACTGCATCATAGGTGTTTTATGTATGATAGGAAAAAAAAGGTATAGGATTCAGTACTGTCCGGGATTTCAGGCATCCTTGGGGGTCTTGGAATGCATCATTCCAAAGATACAGGGGGAGGGGACTACTGTCTTAGGACTTGTAGGACTACACTAGTACAACCTATTTCTGAATTATGCAAGTCTTTGTTGTCTTCCTGAGTCATGCTTTACTGCTTCAGTCTGTTTTCAACACAGCCAGCATGACCCTTTAAAGTTAGACTGAGATCATTTCAATCTTTTAAAAAAAATACTCCAATATATTTTTTTAATCTGCCTCAGAGCAAAAATTGAAGTACTTGACATATATCTTTGCCCCCTTCCCAAAACCTCCTGGTAATAGCAACATTTCCTTTTTATCTTTCCTTCCGGTTCATCCAGAGGAATCTTCTGTCTTCAAACCTTTTAGTCATACTCTGAGTTCAGAGCCTTTGCTTTTGTTATTCCTTCTGCCTGAATGCTCTTTTCCAGAGGTTTGCACGGTCTTACTTATGAATTCCTCTGTAAAGTTTTGGCAGCCACAGAACTTAAAATTTCAGTAGGGACTCCCCTAATCCCTCTTATCCCCATCTTACTGTCACTTTTCTCTTTACCATTTATCATTATATTTTTTCACATAATTTTTTATGTATGCTTTCCAGTCAAAATATAACCTTCATGAAGGAAGATGAATTTGTTGTTTTTCTCTTATGGATTCTGGGTGCCTACAACAGTTCCAATCACATGGTAGGTGTTCAGTGAATAATAATTATTCTCTCCAGGAAATAGATTGGAAAACATGAAGGGAGAGACTTTTAGTTCTTTTTTTTACATCATTTTAAATAACAGGATCATGGGTAAATTTTACTTTCCTTTCCATATAGGCTTCAAAAATAGTATGAAGCAAAACTTCTTTGTGATAAAATTGGAAGTTCTAACAACATTTTTCTCACTGGTTGATAATTTCAAAATTAGGGTCTAAATAATTATTATACTTGTCAGATCATATTCTCATTGATCCTAAAATAGGAAGCATTGCTAATTGCTTCAATAGCTAAAAGCAGCACTTATTATTATACCTCAGGACAACTTGGCAATTGTGTTGATTTATTTATATCAGATTAAGGAAGTTTCAGGCTGGCATTCATGCCAGCCCCTCAATAAGTGGAGAGTCCATTAGAGGAGTAAAGCAGCAAAAGGTTATATAGGAAGGAACTCCAAAAAGAACCATGGGATGGAAAAGCCAGGTGTACAATATTGAGAATTGTCAGTAAGTAAGATAAATATTAGATGGAAAAAAATGATGACCATGGATGATAACAGGGTTTCGCTTGAATTGAAATTTCAATGAAGGGCTTCTAGATGTTATGGGGATCTTAAAAAGCTATTTGGATCCCCCAACTACAATTAAGATATGGTAGAAGCTGGCTCCTTACAAAAATCATAATGTAAAGCAGTGACCAAGTGAGAAACCTAAATCTGAGTGACACTCCTAAGAGTAGGGAGAGGGAAGACTCAGGCTCTGAAACAGGGGGTTAAGGCTATTGTCAGCAAAGGGTGATAAGCTTTGGCTCATGCAGAAACCTAGTAGTCAGTATTGGGATAAACATCCCTACTCCATGACCAGAGATTTAATGTAGTAATGCAGCAGTCACTTATAGGGCACAGAACCTTGGGCTGCCTAGATTCTGAGGCAGAGACTACACTGGTTCATTTGTCCTACCTCATGTCTGCACTGTCCTGTGCCTTTGCAAGGTGGAGTAGACATGAGATCAAAGAGAGCTAGTCATAGTTTATCTTTTTTTTTTAATTTTTTTCATTGTCACAAATTATTGTCATTCATTCATTCATTCAACCAACAGTTATTCAATCAGTGTGTCAAGCACTGACAATAGGACAACAAATAAGACAGATTCAGTCCTTGACCTCATGGAATTTTGCTTTAGTTATAACTTTTTTCTTTAATGAATTATGCTATGTGGGATAAATGTTTAAAATATTCCTTTTAGTTTTCGGTCTTGCTTTACCTTGAAACATTTTTACATTTCAGTCTAAAATGAAAAGGCCTTTAGAGAAGTTCCACAGTGGACTAAGAAACTGCCAAATGGTCAGTGGGCTCTTTTCTTTTATTAATAGTAGTCTGGGCTGATTCCCAACTCCAAGTTGTCATAGATGCTCACACTTGGAAGGGATATTAGATATTTTCTAGATCAATCTCCTTCTCACATATATCTGCAGCCCAGGAAAGATATAATGCATGCCAAATTTTTTGTAAAAAATGTTAGCTCAGCCAGGTCGAGATTGGAAATCTTCTGATACCACAGAGGAGTGAATTTTCTTCCATGATTCTACCCACTAAGTATCAAATTAAATCCAAGTTTTAGAATAGATTTTATGTTTGGCAATCAGTACATACCTTGCCATTTCCTTCAAATTAGAGCATTCATCTTGTTTCTCTGGGGGAAAAATGGCTTTCATTTATCCATCTGTATGTCTCTTCTTTGTAACACCTAAAAGGGATTGCTGAAAAAAACAAAACAAAACAAAAAAACAAAACCACTGAAAGCCATTAAAAATAATGAGAAAATTCAAAAATAATGAAAAAACTTATACTCTAAATTTCAACCTGTTAAAGTCAGTAAGTTATTCTTTAAATATTTAAAAAAATGTTAACACTGTAAAAATGAGTTTTTTTTCTTTTCTCCTTTGTCTTTACTAGTTAGAAACATTTATATACAAGAATAAGTTTTGAGAAAAATTAGTGTTGGGAAAGGGGAAGGAAGAGGCAGGCACCTCTTCTCTTAACTGGTCATTGGTACACTTCTCTGTTGGGTGTTGGTTTTCCTTTTGATAACTAGCAACTTGTTGTGGGTAGTTCTTCACAGCAGCTGAATTGGCTCTCATTAGGACCTATGAGTGTTCTTCTGATGCCACACTCTCCTGAGGTGACCATAAGTTTCTCTCACTACCTCATCCACCTGCCTTTATCTCCTTTTCCTTCACATTTCCATCCATGAGAAATCAGTTCAACTTGAAGCTCAAGGGCAGTCTGGAAGGTAAAGGAGGCACCAAAACTATAACGTGCAAATTAATGCCTTGTATCTCTTTTGAGCTTTATGTTTTATGCAACACCTTGCTTGGTTGTTCCTCGAAATATCCCATCACCAACCATTCTATGGAGGGAGATCCTTGGTACAACAAAACTCTGCCTCTAACCACCTGAGCAGAGTTGTCTTCAAGACTTATTTGCCCTCCCTCACCCTAGTCGATTTTCAGCATTGAAGCCTAAGGCCTCCAAATCAGCAGAGGCTGCTGTTGATTCCATCAGAAAGAAGTATTCTCAGTGGTAGCCAGTTGTTCAAGAATTTATGTTGAAAACTCTTCAGGCTACCAGGAGAAATTCTCAGCAACCCTCTCTTAGGATTTTCACTGGTGTTCTGATCATGGGCATAGATGAATCACACTATCACCTAAATGTTTGAGTTTCAAATTGAAGATGTCTAGAACATCAAAGCTGCCTTCTCCCCATTCTTTCCATTTTTATTATACTCAACTACCAACCAAAATGCAAAGTCAGCTCGCCATCTACATACACTCTTATGTGCAGACACTCTTCTAGGCATCATGGATATAGAGGTAACACAAGAGTACATAAAGTATACCTATTATGCTAATAAGCTATAGTTCATGTATTAAGGAATCTCAAATCTTCTATCTGTAGGCAACTGCTCAGGGAGCATCAGGGAGTGAAAGGCAAAGAGACACATGCTTCTTTTTGCAATTTGGATTTGATTCTTGTCACTTTCTTTGCAAATGCTATGCTGTCACTGGTACTTTCTAAATGGCAAGCGTCCAAATTCTGCCTCTCCTGTAAGACCCTAGTATGAGATTTTCACATGACATCCTGAGGTCTTTGATCATAGAATCCCATAATGTGGGAGATAATTCTAATGCTACTTCTTTCATTGCCTCAACTCACATCACCAGTAGTACATGTCATGGCCTCTCCTGGCTGCTGTCTTGGGGTTAGATACAAACAAAACAACAAAATTTCACTTAACTTATGGGGTCTCCACTCATGGGAAACATCCACATACCTGCCTCAACTATCAGTAAGTTTGCAGATGTGTCTGATGCTATCTCTTCTCTCCTCTTGTGGAGTCATTGCCATCCTTAGGTAGGCGCACTGGCGGAACGGCCTGAGTAGATATACAGTGGGGAGTGGAATGTTGACACTTGTTTCTTTCAGACACTGCCAGTTTCAATCCTTTCTCATACATGGCTTTGGGATAGGAATCAATAAGAGCACCCTCTCTCTCTGTTCCCCAATCATCTTCATAGGTTCTTTATGGGGTGGTTGTGTGTTATGGTACTGAGGATAGGGCCAGTTTTATTTCCTCTGAATAAAACTTGAGGACCATTTGCTGCCTCTAGTTGTAGATTTCTTTACAGTTATAGTTCTTTAACAAGGACAAAATATATAGGAATATTTAATATCTCCTGTTTTCAACTGCAAACAAGTTGGCAACTCTAGCATGGCAATAAATTCCAATCAGCATTCTTTATCAATCCAGTAATAAGCAGGCAAATATCAGATAATAATACATATATGAAAACAAAATAAGGTTATACGTTAGTACTGTTAGACTGAGAGGTTTTAAAAGCTTTCGTTAAGAACGCACTTAACTGACACCCGAATGACCAGAGGGATCAATGGTAGAGCGATCTGCGAGGAGGAAGGCACAGATAGTTATAAGCAGAGGAAATGACTAATGAGAAAGTGAAGACTTCCAAGATTGAGAATGAATCTAGAATATATGAAGGGGAAAAAAAAAGTGTGACTGTAGCAAAGTTTCAAAGTAGGATGATATTAAATGGATTGAAGGGGTAGACAAAGAGAAGTAAGTGTGGCTTACAATAGGGGTGTAGAGTTTACTTCATTAAATTGTGACACTTTAAAGTAGAGGTTAAAAAAAAAAACACTGATGGATTAAATGTGGGTACAGACAGCAAGAGAAAAAAAAGAGCCCTTGGTGTTTTACTTCAACAGCTATATGGATGATGGTACCACTTAACTAAATGACAAAGATTAGGGGAGGAAGAGATCGTTTTTGTTGTTTGTATCAGTTTGTTAGCACTGCCATGTCAAAGTACCACAGACGGGGTGGCTTAAACAAAAGAAATGGATGTCTCCCAGTTCTGAAGGCTGGAGGTCTGAGACCAAGGTGTTAGCAAGGCTAGTTTTTTCTGAGGCCTCTCTCCTTGGCTCGTAGATGGTCATCTTCTCCCTGTCTTCAGTCTTCCAACTGCTCCTGTCTGTGATCAAGTTTCTTTTTTTTTCTTACATAGACATCAGTCATATGGGACCAGGGCCCACCCTAAAGATGATTTTAATTTAATTATCTCTTTAAAGACCATATCTCCAAATGTAATTACATTTTGAGGTATCAGGGGTTAGGACTTCAACGTACAAATTTTTAGGGGACATAATTCTTCCCATAACATAGTTTTTATTAATATGTATGTATTTGGTTGGAGGAAATGAAAAAAATCAAGAACTGTGTTTTAAAAATTACTTTAGGATGTTTAAAAAGAAATATGGCATTCATGATAAATGGATGCTCCATACATCATATACTATAAGTAGCATTGACTTTCCTCTCTTTCCCCAAGTGCCACCTCACAATATACCCTCCTCTTCATGGAAAATTCTTTATATGTGGTTTGTGCCCACAGTCAAATCTCATCTCCATGCCAATGCCTTCTTATGTTTTTGGTTCATACTTTTTTCTCTTCTGAGACTTATAACACCAGTCTCAATAATTCCTCTCTCCACATTAATGACTTCCATCACTTTGGATGTGACTTCAATACTGCTGAGGAGACGTCTATCAATATAATAGTCTCCAGACTCCTAAACATTTTGGACTATTACGCCCTTAAGCTCGAGTTCACTTTATCTTTCTCTCTAATTACCACAGCTCTTATCCACTCAGAAGATAGTCATTGACACATACAATGTACCATCCTCCTGGGAAATGCTGCAGATATTCAAAGATGAGTAATACCTGCCCTCTGTCTCAAGGAGTTTGGGTCTTGAGAAGGAAGGAAAGAAGTAAGAAAAAAAAGAATGTATTACAAAGTACATGTGTTTTTTTAAATTTACTTATTCAACAAGGATTAAACAGTAAAACTTAATATTTTTTAAGAAAAATTTATTTGAGAGAAAGAGCTGAGTGAGTACACACAGAGGGACAAGCAGTCTACCTGCTGAGTCGGGATCCTGATGCGGGGCTCAATCCCAGGACCCTGGGATCATGACCCAAGCTGAATGAAGGCAGACACTTAACCAATTAAGCCATCCAAGTGCCCCAATAGCTAATACTCTTGAATGCTATCATTGCTTTATATGCTTAACAAATATTAACTCATTTTAAGCTTCACACAAACACTATGAGCTAGGACCTCTCATAATCCCTCTGTTACAACTGAGAAAACAGTGAGTATTAAGAGGTCAAATAAGTTGTCAAGGTTACACAGCATGTAAGTATCAAAGCTGGGACTTGACTCTAAATAGTCTGACTTCAAAGTCCATTTAATCACTATACCATGCTGCCTCTTCTGTAAATACAATTATGCAACGACTCTAAACTGACATCCTTGAAATGATTACTGATGTTGTGTAGCATGAAGAAACAGCAACTCTGCTACCTAGTCACACCAGCGTAGAGTCCAGAGCAACACCCTCACTAACCTGACAATTTGGCAGTAGGCCATATCCTGCCAATAACATAAGAGAGACAAAAAGGAGTCTGGGCATCACAAGGGTAGGGTTTTGCTGAAGGTGTCAGAATAACATGCAATACACTTGACTAGAGCTTTAGAAAATCCACCACCTTCTCAAAAAGAGCTCTCTTTTATTATCATGGCCATGCCAAGACTTGCCCCAGAAGTGTTAATGCACTTGAGTCTGGTAGTAAAGGGAGCAGGATTACTAGGAAGAAAAAGCCAGAAGAGAAATGGAGTCTGCCATTTCTGGTAACATTACAGGTACAACTACAACATAGTTCCCTCTTTTGCCTCCCAATTAAAACGGATCCCATTTATCTGCAAGGAAAATCCCTGCTCTGGCTCCATGCTGTTCTCTGTTTTCAGCAGTAGAAATTGAAGTTAAAACAAATTTGGAAACTCTTAAGAAAAAAAACATTGGACACAGGCCAAGGACAGTCAGAGACTGAATGAAAATCTTCTTGTAATTTTGTTGATGGTGGAAAATCTGGCACAGGAAATATGTCTGGCAGCAAAACTATCTTTTGTAACAGGGACTAAAATGTGCATGACAATATTCTTTACTTTATAATGGATTATTTATGTCTTTACTATTAATGTTTTCAGGAAATACATGTATTGAGAGATAATCACCTTTTTAGCTCTGCAGTAGGCACTATGGGAATAGGAGTGGATTTAGATTTGAAGCATGCATTTGGGGTGGAATAGCTGTGGAGGAGAAGGCATGTGACTCACGCCTTGAAAGAAGAAGAATATTTAGCTAAGTGACAATGTAATACTTTAAAAGAGGAAACATGAACTAAGGCACTGAGAAAAGAATAAGTCAATACTAAGTACATAGAAGAGTCTGGTCTGATTCATCTAGAGAAAGTTCAGAGGAGGCTTGAGGAGTACTGGGAACTGTGAAGTTTGTAGCATGGTTAAGTGGATGGTTAAGAAGGCTGGTTCTGAATCACTTTACCTTGGATTTGACTCAGCTTTACAACATAGAAGCATTAAAACTCAAGCTAAGGTGGGTTGCCTCTCACAATCTGTTTCCAAATTTTTTTTATTTTTTACTTTTATAAAGATTTTATTATTTATTTATTTGTTTGTTTATTTATTTATTTATATTACAGAGAGAGAGCACAAACACATGTGACTGGGGGAGGGACAGAGGGACAGGGAGAGACAGAATCTTAAGTGCGCTCCACTCGATCCTGGACCTCAATTTCACAAGTCTGAACTCATGAATTGAGCCAAAATCAAGAGTTGGATGCCTAATCAACTGAGCCACCCAAGTGCCCCTCAGGTTTCCCCCTTTTTCTTACTTCAAACAATTAAATGAGCTAATGTAACACATTTAGCACAATATCTAGGAAAATATTAGCTTTTATTGTTTTCTTCCTCATTATTATTATTCTAAAATTAGCAAGAGCTACTATATAGGGAGGACTTAAGTAATGTAAGAGGCTGGATTTGCTATTGTAGTAGACACAGCTAGATTCTTGAGTAGAAAAAAGTGATAAATTCTTTTTTTTTAAGATTTTATTTATTTATTTGACAGAGAGAAACACAGCTAGAGAGGGGGAGTGACACAGGGAGAAGCAGACTCTCCACTGAGCAGGGAGCCCAATGCAGGGCTCCATCCCAGGACTCCGGGAATATGACCTGAGCCAAAGGCAGTCACCCAAACAACTGAGCCACCCAGGTGTCCAAAAGTGATAAATTCTGGATAAAATGATGTGATTTCATCTGATAGCACATGGAAGCTAAATTAGAAAAGAATAATAAGAATATATGACTTTGACCTCTCACTAGGGATAGGCATCTTCATAAAGATAGATTCCCTAATTAAAGATTGAAAAAACACCTCTGTTTTTTAGAAATACTCTATATAAAAGTATTAGGGATGTGAGATTCAACATGATGACTACAGTTAACCCTGCTCTATGTTAGGAAAATTGTTAAGAGAAAAGATCCTAAGAGTTCTCACCACCAGGTCATTTTTCCCCTTTATTATTTACTTCTTTCTTTTCTTTTTATGTACTGAAATAAGAAAATGTATGTAGGCTGAACTTATTGTGGTAACCATGTCACAATAAATGTAAATCAAATCATGCTGTATGCTTTAAGCTCGTAAGTGATGTATGTCAATTATTTCTCAATAAAACTGGAAAAAAAATCCAGTTTTTAATAATCTAGACACTTCAATTGCTCCCCTTTCCTTTTTCTGACTGTTTGGGGCCATCTAATTCATTACACCATATTCAAAGGCACAAAGAAGGGGCTTGGGAAGGAGGTAGAACACAAATTAGATTTTTCTACTTGCCTGGAGAAGTGTAATGCAATTGACCAACTCAGGACTTCTTTGTGGTTCTCATTGTATCTTAATCCTCCCTTTTTCTCTTAAAGTATTTTATGGATTACTCCCCCATGCTTTGGATGAAGGGTCAAGGAAGGAAATAACCACACAATGGATAATTGTGCAATTTCAGAGCACAACTCTCTGGTACATATTAAATATTTTGTATTTAATTAGTAGTTTAATAGATCAAATTGCATATTACTCTAATTATGCAAAGTTGTATTGAAAATAAATGATGCATGTATCTCATTCTTTTTATAAGAACACTGCTAATTACTAAATGATGGTTTAATGATTTGCAACTGGGTTAACCACATACATCGCATATTTTAGTAGAACAGTTTTATATCAATCCCAAGCAGTAAACAATTGAACAATCTTCAAATGCATATATTTAATACAGAACTATAATCTACACTTGTTGGAAAATAAGGATTTGCTGATTACTCTCACTTTCAGTTAAAAAAAAGAAATCCCATTACTACCAGAGTAACTAAATTTTGCTTTAGCCAATACAAATTTTCTTTGGATTTTTTCTTGTCTTAAATGTTGATTCCTTATTTGTAAAATGTGGAAAACATTCATATCATGAAAGTATTTGAGAGTAGGAACTTAATACATGTTTTCTGATAGTTGTGAAAAAAATAATCAAGCCTCTAGCCTAATTTAAATGAATCTATTTGTCTTTGGATTACTATACTGACATATCAATCTAGCAGGATAGCAGATTAATTTTTTTCTTAGTAGCTAATTTATTTGTGCAAGATTTATATTCAAATCCATGCTGTTGGAGTCAGAGTCATTGTCAGGCTTACTGAAGACTTCTTTCAGTATTCCTTGCAATCTTACTTGTGTCACATTTTGAGTACACATTTTAGTTCTAGCAGTCAAAAATTTTATTGCATTTTAGTTTGCACAGATGGAGAAAAAAAAAGTAAGACAGTGGTTGAAAAATAAAACATTTCTGTTTCTTCAAAAGGTTTTAAAAGATTAGAGGAATACAAGGATGAGTAATTTTTCTTACCTTTCTCCACTTGGCAGCGTGACATTGGGCATTTACACTCCTAGATGGGATCATTATAGAATGTGAGCATCTCGTTGAAACCAGATATTTCTGTGGCCTGTCAGATTCTAGGGAGGATGAGAAAAAAGAGCTGGCTGGGTGAAATGAACATAGTGAAGAATTATGGGAAATGTAGTATCAACAGCAGTGATAAAAGTAAAAGGGAGAAAACCGAAGCATCTGAAATATAGAGATCCTGATATTTGAGCTGACTTTGCTGTACTGTTGAAGTGCTCAACCAGTAGAGTCTAAGACAGGAAATGCAGAAGATTATAAAATTATTACATGGAAGCCACTGTCACCATGTTTCTAGACACAGCACCTTGGGAATTGGAGCTGAATAAGCTTGTGCATCAGTATGGAATATTTAAACAGCTTTGTATGAAATGAAGACTTCCTAAAGTACAGATTCAGCTCTGTTGGTCTTGCAAAGAGCAATTCAGAGGGCATTGGAAGTTTAATGGCCTCGCTTTCAAAATTAAAGTGTGTTGTGTTTGGTTCATGTACATATTTAAAGCCAACATGTTAAAACTGTGATATGTCATGGAAATCCCTGATTTCTGGCTTTTCTTAGAAATTAGTATCATCTAAAAATATGAAACCAAATTTCCTTGTTGCCACAACAGATTGAAAGAGAGGCAGAGATCTGAGCCAGGGAATTTATTTCCCGTAGTACATATTGTTCTCTCTTGTCTCCCTGGTACTATGACCAACTATTGATTGGGGTTTATTATCAACCTATGGCTTATCTTATAGCTTATTTTTAGTACTAGGAAAACTTTTTCTTTTCTTCCTGTTACATTTTTCCACTTTCTTGGGACCTACTAGGAATTTCAATTTGTGACACATGTTTATTTGGTTCCCTATTGTCCACAGTCCATAATTAAGCTGTTCAGCCTAACATACCTTTAATGTTCTTGAATTGTGTCACACACATCACACATTCATACCTGTCATGATGTAACACACATACACAGTGGTGGTAGCACCAGTGGGGAGCATATGAGAGTGCAAAAGGCACAGTTCCTGCTCTCAAGGATCCCAGAATATATGAGGACAAAGAGATTTCATGGAATTTTGTGATGAGTGCTCTAATGGAGCATGTTTATCAAATATTATCATAGAAATACACAGGATATCAATTCAACCACAGCTGGGACTTTTGGGAAGCTTTTGAGAAAGAAGACAATGCCTGGACTACACTCTTAAGAATGTATGAAGCTTTGTAGACAAGTATTTAACATCTGTGAAAATAATAATAATGCTTACCATTCTTTGATATTCCATTTAAAAAATATATTCTTTTCCCTTGTCATGGAAGAACTGGACACTCTCAGGTCTCCCTATCTCCTCTCCATCCTCATCTTCAGGATAAAATTTCTGGAAGTTCAGTACTCCTTTCACCTTCCCTCTGCTTCTCAAGAATCCTCAGAGCTCAAAGAGGCTCTTTTAGTGTATTTATTGCATGGGTAAAATGTTCTTGTGTTGGAAATCTGGAACAATTTATAATTTGCATGAGTATATGTTTTCTGAGTTCTGAGCAAATGTCTTGAGTAATTTGTTATATTTGTGTGCTTAGAGGATACAGAAATATACAATGATGGGACATTCTCTGAAATCAGGATAATTTGAGATTTAAGAACACATAGTAAATTCATTTCCTAACATACAATCATTAATTAAGTTCTACTGTAGAAACAAACAGTATGCTTTCTCTTTTATTCTATTTTTCTGAGCCAACTCAAGAATGATTATTTATCTTTAGTATAAAGTACAGGATAGAATTAATGCTTCTTGGTTTATTTTGGTTTTAAGTGATCTATTTATAAATGCCCCAAAATTGGTATTTATAAAAATAATTGACAGAAGATGAATTGCCAACATTAGAATCAAAGTATAATGCATAGCCTGAGAAATAGATTGTTTCTTTTTAAGTTGAAGCAAACCCTGTTTGTCAAAGTGTGGAGTTATTTATTATATTTGGCCATATATTGAATTAATTTTTTAAAGATTTATTTATTTCTAGAGAGATAGAAAGAGAGAAGGGCAGAAGAAAGAGGTGTGAGCAGGAGAGAGAGAACGCTAAGCAAATTCCTGGGAAACCACAGATTCCCATAAGGAGCTTAATCCCATGACCCTGAGATCATGATCTAAGCTGAAATCAAAAGTCAGACAATTAACCAACTGAGTCACCCAGCTGCCCCCAAAATATTGAATTATTAAATTCACTATCTGAGAAAGAATAGTATAATCTTTATATTTATTCTTGAGTAATCAAATAGGATTAAAGAAATATATTTTTCAAATCTCCAAAGACATATGTGAAGTTATGTATATGTGTACATGTGTGTATATATATACATATGTATGTAATTCTGTGGGGTTTTTAAAAGATTTATTTATTTGAGAGAGAGAGAATGTGTGTGCAAGCAGGAAGGGGGCAGAGGGAGAGAGGGAAAATTTCAAGCAGACTCCATACTGTGCCCAGAGCCCAATATGGGTCTTGATCTCACCACCCTGAAACTGAGAGTGGGATGCTCAGCCAACTGAGCCACACTGGCAGCCTTGGGTTTTTTTTTTTAATATTAAAATAAAATAAACTGTATGGATGTCTCCTTAAAAGCAAACCACAAGGGGTGCCTGGGTGGCTCAGTTGGTTGAGCGACTGCCTTCGGCTGGGGTCATGATCCTGGAGATCCCGGATCAAGCCCCACATCGGGCTCCCTGCTCAGCGGGAAGCCTGCTTCTCCCTCTCTCAGTCCCTCTGCTTGTGTTCCCTCTCTAGCTGTGTTTCTCTCTGTCAAATAAATAAATAAATAAAGTCTTTAAAAAAAGAAAAGCAAACCACAAAATAGCTAATAGTTTCCCAAAATATCTCTAAATTTAGATATCTTAATTCTTTTTATTCTTCTTTTACATATTAGGAAAAAGTATCAAGTTATATGATATAAATTTAAAAATTCTGGATACTTAACCTCTAAATAATACTTATTTAAACATCTAGGCATTTTAATCTATGAATTTATGTCTCATTTTCCCCATAATTTAACTTAATTCAATGGCACTAATTAATGAAAACTGATGTACTCTTTGTGAGGCACAAGTAGAGCTAAGGTACTTGGTCCCAAACCATCATTTGAAAGCTATCAATCAATATATTGGAAGAGGAAGCTTTGGCTCTACCATTTTGAAGGGGGACCAAAACTTAATGGAGGAAGATTGAGTGCACTTTCCACTCAATGTTGGGCTGCTTTTTAAAAATACAGCTCACAATTGGCACCAGTGATTTTAGAATTCAGAGAAAAACAGGAAATTCCATTTAGATGCTGCCTACATTCTTTTGCTGTTCCAACTGAATTTCTTTGTATTGTTTTATATTATTTTATAATGGTTACACTCGGTCTCACTGTATAGTAGACATGCACAACTTTTAACTATCTATTGTTAGAATATGAAACAGCCTTGATTGTGAAACATTATTAGTTACTTGAATGAGCAGAGTTGTAGCTGAGGTTATAAGCAGGAATCTATTGTACAAGATATTTATGGGCTATGAGAAACTGACTTGGTTTAAGAGTCTAATTCCACAAAACTTAGATGGGTTTCTCTGTGCTTATAACATAGTACCCAAAGTGTCATACAAAACTCATGTGGTTCCAGGGTATTCAAACACATGGGAAGGGTACAAAAGTGGACAATTGAACAGAGCAATGATTATCATCTTGTTTTCAGCCTATACAAACCTAAAATACAGCTGGTAGATTGAGAAAAGGTCATGGAAGTGAATGGCAAGTAACAAATAGGGTACAGGGGAATCAGGCAAACAAATGAGTTTATCATTGCTTAGGAACAGCTTACCCATTTGACATACTGATAGATGATTGCTGTGTGCCAAGTATCTGTGAGAACTGGGAGTGGAAAGTGAATAAGGCACAGCCCCTGTTTCCAAGGATCTCATAGTTTAATGAATTATTTAGGCAGTTGCACAGATTGTTGTATACAATGATATAAGTCACTAATTAATAAAGGTATCAGAGATTATGGACATTTTGATGAAAGGCAGCTAATTCATCTTGAGGGGTTGTGGAGTAGGGAGATGAAAGGTGTTACAGATTAGGAAACTGAATGAGCAGCCACTGAATGGGGGTGTATTTGGGGTGGCAGAAGTAAAAAGTATAGCCCAAAGTGAAAATGTTTATCTAGAATTGAGGCTGGTGAAATAGGCAGATATCAAGTCAAAAGGATTATTTTTCCATCCATGGATGTTTCTGTTTCTACCCTGTACATGATAGGAATTCACTGAAAGGATTTAATCAGGGGAACTTTATAGGTAAAATTTTCATTTTACTTTGACATGCCTGCAGCTGTGTAGATGATAGATAGAAGGGTTAAGCCAGAGGCAGTTTGGAAGTTATTGTAGTAGTTCTTTTGAGAAATGATGAGACCTGACCCATGAGAATGGATTTATTTGAGTTTGGAATGGAGGAGGTAACAGATTTGAGATTTATTTAGGAAATAGAAGAGGAAGAAACAATTTGGCATGCCAAGATAATGCTGAGTGTTCAGCATAGCCTGTTGCTTTTTTCCCCCAGTCTTGTTGATAGACTACATTTTCCAGCCTTGTTGCAGTTAAGAAGGTCTTATGACTTTATACTGACCAATGGAATATACTTAGAATTATTATTTGTTATCTCTCATTCTGGCTGATAAAAACTTCTGCAATCTTGCAGTTATTCCTCTCACTCCTTTGGATGCATAGAGTTCTAAGTATTGCTTAAAGACTCCAGGGGAGGGAATAACACTTGACAGAAAAGTCTGTATCCCTGAATAACTCTAGGAAAAAAATGCCTCACTACTGACCCATATTGGCTTTTATTGTATCTACTCAGGTCTTTGTTATAACAATGATTTGCCTTCCATAAGTGAAAAAAATGAACCAAAATGGACATGTTTAAATGGGAAAGTATCATTTCAGTTTTGACAGGATGAACTTGAGGTGATTATGAAGTGATTACCAAGAAGGTGAAACCCTAAGTGGATAACGTCATTCAGGAGAATGGTTGACTAAAGAAAATAGTAAATAAAGAAAGAAATTTTGGGATCCCCAAAAGTTAGGAGTCACAGCTATAAGAAAAACAAGGGGCTGAAGCTTGAGAGACAGTCAAGTTCAGTTCAGGAGGGATGTGACTTACTCTTTTAAGGTGTTAGAATTCTAATTTTGAGATGATGGAAAGCCTCCAACTTATTTAATCAAGGGAGTGCTATGGTATTCCCTCATTTCAGTTAGATTACTCTTGTAGCTCAGGAGATTATATGTGTGGGCCTAAAGTGTTGGCGAGGAGGTGAGAGAGTACCACAGTAGCCTCATGGTTTTTAACATGAAGCTGTCTTAAAAACAAGTGAAGTTCCAGGGAACAAAATATTATCTAATATAGAGAATGATCAAAGGTGTCAAACATATCTTTGGCAATATGGCAGTCAACAAGGGCATTAGCCATCTTGTGGTAAGAGTGAAGCATGACCAGGAGTGGGGAGAGACTGCCAAGGTAGACAGGCTTTGATGGAAGGCAATGGAAGAAACTGGATTGTAGCCAGAGCCATGTATTTAGGGTTAAGTGATTTTTATTGTTGATTTTTGTTAAGAAGGAAAAGATGAAACATATTTACATACCAAAGGGAAAAAGTCGGAAGAGAAACAGAGAGAGCTTGAAGATTATACAAAAAGAGAAAAGTGAGATAGTAAAGTCCCAGAGTAAGAGTGGCACCAAAGTCCAAATTGGTGGTGGAGTGAACTTAAATAGAACATGAGGAGAACATCATCAGGAACTAGAGGAAAAGAAGTGAGAGCTCCCACATTAATGTCTATAGGTATGGATGGCTGAAAGATGGGATGGTTATACTCTACTTCCTCTACCTTCTCTAGAAGATGTGAGTAAGCATATTGAACAAGGTGGTGGGAAATATATTTTTAGATGGTCATTGAGAACACTGAAACATTAAAACCAAAGACAAATAAAAATGTCTATGCATGGTAGTAGAAGTTATTTATTTTTATCAAAAATCTTTGAGGCTAAGGACAATGATTGGTATGAAGTTGCAAATTTTCATAATGAGGAATTTCATAATGAGAAATAGATTTCAGTTTCTACAACCAATTATTTTGAAGTGATTTTGGGCTTTCAAATGGTGAACTACCTTTTCTACTGGCCATGAATATAAACATATTTACCATATAATTAAAAAATAATGGGGTACTTAGATGGCTCAGTCAGTTACGTGTCTGCCTTCAGCTCAGGTCTTGATCCCAGAGTCCTGGAATTAAACCCCACATTGGGCTCCCTGCTTCTTCCTCTCCTGCTCCCCCTGCTTGTGCTCTCTCTCACTCTCTCTCTCTCTCTCTCTCTCTCTCTGTCAAAGAAATAAATAAAATCTTTAAAAAATAAAATAAAATAGCACAAACTATAAAGTTACATTGGACCCTTCATCCATCTTCATTTATGAAGCCCATCTGGGAACACAGGTAGACGGGAGTTCATTCCATCAGTAATTCTATGCACTTATCATCCTAAAGCATGAATAAAAGACAAGAAAAAAAATCCACCTGAAATGGTAATCAAAGGGTATCAGCTCTTTTTTTTATGGGAGAATTTTATGAAATGAATATTACCTATAAAATAAGCCACATGTGGTATTGATGAGAAAATAAGTATCATTATGAAAACGTCAAACACCACTACTTCTGAGAGCTTTTTCTTAAACACTCAGGTTAAGTTGGAAGCTTTTTCTTATCACTCTCTCTTCAAACCAAACATGCTTCTGACATAGTACTCTACGCAGGAGAATTAGTTTCCCTTATCTGCTTCCATAAAAAACTTAGTCCCTTGAGAACTGTTACTATAATTCATTCAGTTATTTTTCTAGAACTTTGTAGGCTGCTTAATAAATTGTAGGCAATCACTAATTCTTAATTGAATAATATATTGAAAATAAGTGAATCACTGAATATATAACTGGGTGAATATTCTCATATTCAGAAAAGATAGAGATTTCTCTGGTTTAGTTCTAGACCTCAGAGGTAAAGCTACAGCTTATGTCCTCAAAACAAAAATGAAACAAACAAAAAAACCCCATAAACTTTTCCATTGTTAGTAGCAAGAATCTGCAGAACATACCTCTCATTTTTACATAGAGTAGCTGCTGTGATATCTATTCTTACTTGTTTAGAAATGCTATAGAAACATTGGAGAAATAATAAAGCAAAATGTGTGCTACTACATTCAAGAGTAACACTTCATTACACAGTACAATTAGCAAAAGATTGTTTTCTGGCCTGGTATTCTATAGCTCAGGAAGTCCTGCTACGTTGCAGCAGGGATATAGATCACAGATTAAATAATAGTGCTCTTCTATTGGCTTTTTGGGTTTGCTAAGCAAAGAACAAACATGGAAACCTTCCTGCAGATTCTTTTTTTTTTTGTTTTTAAAGATTTTATTTATTTATTTGACAGAGAGAAACACAGCTAGAGAGGGAACACAAGCAGGGGGAGTGAGAGAGGGAGAAGCAGGCTTCCCGCCGAGCAGGGAGCCCGATGTGGGGCTCGATCCTGGGTCTCCAGGATCATGACCTGAGCCGAAGGCAGTCGCTTAACCAACTGAGCCACCCAGGCGCCCCATTCCTGCAGATTCTTAAGGGTTACCAAATCTTTAGTTTTTATTGGTTTTGTGAGAAGAGATGGAAAAGGTGATTAAATAGTCATTTTATAGCAAAACCACTACACCTACAAATAAAATCATTTATTTGATAAAATGCATTTTTGTAGTATTAATAAAGAAAATGTGACTTCCACTAATTGTTATTTTACACACCTGAAATCTTACCAAAATGAGTTCATGTTGAATAAATTCTTATAAGATCAAATATTCAGAGGCTATGTTCAAATTTAAAAGTTACCAGTTTCCAAAAATGATAGTCTTAGCACAATTGAAAAATGACTGATAATTTTAACACATTATTCAATGTGCAGGTACTAATTTTGAATTATTTTGGAATTATTTCTCTTTCCTCAAGTGAATTCATAGCATTAGTACTTCTAAATTTAACGTGTCACCAAAAGATGATTTAAGTGCAAAGAACATTAGACATGTATATATTAAAGGAGCTACACCACTCTGTGATCTGAAGCAAGTCACCTAACCACTCTGAGCTTCATTTTCTTTTCCATCTTTAAAATTGCCATATTATTAACTGTTTTATCTATTTTGGAGGGGTTTTGTGATGAGCAAAGGATATACTTCAAATACTACTTACATAAAAAGTATTTTTTAAATATTAGATGATTACATTTTCCCATATATTAGAAGTAATTTGGAACTACTAACCAATCGCTTGCATGTTAGTCAGAATTCGTTTCCTTCCATTATGTTTTTGAGATTTTCTTCACAATTGAAAACATCAATCAATAAACATAATATGTGAACACCCTCTGCTTTTGCTCCAAATTTGTTTGTTCTCTTTTCCTTAAGTACTAATTATATTATGAGAAAATTAAAGAAAGAAAAGAGGCAGGTATGCATTCTAATTGTCACTTGTAACTCTTCTAATAGATTGTTCTGAAGCTATATCAGAATATTATTGATTTCTTGTTGCTTCTAAGATATACTCTTTATCCTAGTGATGGTGATTAATTAAATCTAAAACTATATCACCTCACTACTCATTTACTTGAAGAAGACCCGAGTCAGTAAAATAACTCAAATATGGGTGTTTCAGATTTAGTAAATTTGTCATCTTACATGATGATGTTGATAGGTCACTTCACTGGTAGAAGAGTGACTCTCCGAAGAGATTACTCTCATGCAAACTTATTTTGTTTTATTTTGCTTTGGCTCTTGTATAATCAGTGATAAAATCCTGGGCTTCAGGAATAGAAGTTAGAGAATATACCAGAAGAGCACAGATTCATGCAACACCCCTCAAATATATGCTGACTTTCTATTGTTAGATAGGACAGAGTTCCTGTAACATAACATCAGCATGTAGGTTAAGGAGAAAAATTGTCAATAACAACAACCCTGTGAATGGACTTGTCTAGTGGTCATTAAGTAGAGACATACCTGAAGTTAGGGTTTAAGTTTTCCTTTCTTGAATTGTAGTTATACTTTACTATCTTCAAGCCTCAGTAAAGCTAAAAGAGGAAAGCTCTCTCTACTAGTTTCTTGTGGTTGCTGTGCAAATTACCGCAAATGGGTGGCTTAAAACAATGGAAATACATTTTCTCATAGTTCTGGAGGGTAGACATTCTAAATCAGTATAACGCAGTCGAAATCAGTGTCAGCAAGAATAATCCCTCTGGAGGCCTTAGGGGAAGGATCTATTCTTCGCTCTCCCAGCTTCTGGCAGTTCGTGGCATTCCTTAGACTCCAATTTTCAAGGCCACCTTCCCAATCCCTTTCTGCTTTGTCTTCACATCACCTCCTGTGCCGTGTGTTTGTCAAATCTCCATCTGCTTTCTTATAAAGACACTTGTTATTGCATTTAGGACCCACTTGCATCATCTACAACAATCTCTCCCTCACACAATTCTTAGTTTAATCGTGTCTGTAAAAACAAACAAACAAACAGGCAAACACAGAAACCACCTTTTTGTTCCCCTTATAAAGCAACATTTGCAGGTTCCAGGGATTAGTACTTAATATCGGTGAGGGAGCATTCATCTGTCCATCATACTATTCCTCTTTTTATCTTTATAGCAGTAGCCAGAGTAATGCTGGCCATTTAATTCAAATCTTCCAACATACTCTTCAGAAATGATGAAATTAAGAAGAACAAACAAAACAAAACCCATCCTATGCCATTACTAAGAGAAAGACAACACATGATCGTCAAATTCCCTGTAAGCATACCAAGCACTCCCCCAGTGTAAGGAGAGGCAGTGTTGTGTAGGAAAAACAGCACAAAAGACAGAAGAGGCTTACCTAAAGTTGACTTAAAATAGCTACCAAAAATTAAAGTCTATCTTATGTTTAAAAAAAAGACTGAAAAGAAGTTATAGGAGATTAGAGCACTTATTTTGAAAGGGGACATAAAGACCATATGTCTACATGCACACACACAAAAAATGTGTACATGTGTTCATAGCAGCTTTATTTACCATTTTAAAATTTAAAAGTATTATACATGTTTATCAACAGATGAATGGACAATCAAATAATGGTATATCCATACAAGGAAAAAATTCAGCAATAAAAAGAAATGCCCTTCACCTAACTGTGATTCTGCTTCTTCAAAATTTACACTCACATCTATCAACCTACCCCATGGCATCTCTCCATACATAAAAAAACAAAGTGGGCAAAGAGAAACCAGGCCAGGGGGCGCCTGGGTGTCTCAGTTGGTTAAGCGACTGCCTTCAGCTCAGGTCATGATCCTGGAGACCCAGGATGGAGCCCCACATCGGGCTCCCTGCTCAGCCAGAAGCCTGCTTCTCCCTCTCTCAGTCCCCCTGCTGTGTTCCCTCTCTCGCTGCTGTGTTTCTCTCTGTCAAACAAATAATTTTTTTTTTTTAAAAAAGAGCGAAACCAGGCCTATGATAAAAATCAGAATTCACCTTCATACTTGCTGCTCAATTATGCTATTTGAATATTGCCAATACAGAGTTTTAAAATTTACCCACATTTTAAATTAACTATCTTTTAGGACATCATCTATTGTCATTCAGACCTTAATGGTTTAACTACCTGGTCTTGACGGTTCTGTGTGCTTCTCTGGAATCACTATATTGTTCACCTAACAATGGTTCTAGTAAACTTCTCTTACTAAGCTATTTTGAGTCTCATCATTCTTGATGCCATAGCATCCAAAAACCAATTACTTCTTCCACCTGCACAGCTACAACTCTGATCCAAACCACTATCGGCTCTTGCCTGCAGAGTTGCAATATTCTTTCCCTGATGATTTGTTCCTCTATGACGTATTCTCCAATTTAAAGTCAAGTCATATGATGTTACTCTGCTTCTCAAATATTTAGAAGCCAAAATATTTACAGTAGCCTGCCAGGAGGCCCTGAGATAATACAATGGATCAGATCATTCAATCATTTCATGTGAATCAGAGGTCTTTCTCAGTATCAACCTTTACTGATAATTTCAAAAAAGAAGTAATCATAAGGCACAGGCAAAGTGAGGAGAGGTGTAGGACACAACGCCCCATATCCTTTTTCACTGCATCAGGATTTGCTCTGGTGCAGAGTAACATAAAATTTCCAAGTAATATATGCACCTTTTTACTTACTCAAAGATTTCTGTTTGGGTAATGAAAATATCTCTATTTTATTCTCAGGTTCATGATCTTTTTCTTAGAATGATGTCCTATGAACCCATCAATTCTGTTTATCACATGCAATCCCAGATACATCAGATATATTCAGCTGAGAGCATTCCATAAACAAGTATTCTCTGGCTAGCAAATAAAGATAGTTTGTTTGCCAGAAAGCTTGTTATCAGCATGTTGAAAAGCATATGTGACTGGCTCATCTTTTTTTCCTTCCCTCAGGTGTTCCCTTATAAGGATTGCAGGCCTGCTCCTTACCTACTTTTTTCCCCAGGCCCTCACCAGATTTGACTTTCATTTTCTTGATGGGCTCATCTCCCACTTATCTTACCCAACTTCATTCCACCTTGGTCATTCCAGTCTTCTTTCTCATCTTCAAAGATACCAAAGTATGTTTCACGACTTTCACATTTGCTAATCTTTCCACCTGGTAGGTATCCCCACATATTTGTACAGCTGTCTTTCTCCTTTTGGTTCAAGTTTGCTCACAAGTCTTTTTCCTATGTGTATTAGAATCTCCTATCTCCTCCAACACTTGCTATACCCTTCTATTTTATTTCTCTCCATATCGTCTATCATGATTTAATGCACAGATATTTTACTTACACATGGTTGTATTATACGCCTTTCACCACTAGAATTAAGACCCAAGATTGATTGATATTTATTTTTTGCTATTTCATCCACTGTTACACCCAGTATTTTGAATGATGTCTGAGACTAAGTAGTCCCTCAGTTAAATGTTTGCTAAATGAATGAATGAATGAATGAATGAATGAATAAAATAAAATAAACATCACTTAAGAGTATCAAGGAGGGCATGTTTTGCATGGAGCACTGGGTGTGGTGCATAAACAATGAATCTTGGAAGATAAAATTAATAAAACATAAAATAAAATAAATTATTTTAAAAAAATTTTTTAAATGAATAAAATAGGTGAAAGTGGAAAAAAATAAAATACATCAACAAAAACAACAGAACATTATATTGTCATCCACATCAACCATAACTTTTATCTAATTCTCCTCTCACATCTATAAATGAGGGAATGTCAAATCCGTTTCACAGAGTAATTATATCATACAATATTATCTGTTCTGGTATGCATTCACTTGGACTTTTTTGCTCCCAAGTGCTTCTTCCCTTTAGTTAGCAGATTATGTCTTTTTTATTAATCAGGAAAATTGTACATCTTCTTTCTACCCACTTCCCTTCCTTTACAGTCCATGCATGTTGAGGTAACACAACCCTTGCTACACTTTCTACAACCTAAGATATACCCAGGTTGTCCCTTAACCTTACTGGAACACTTTGCAAGCACTAAAACCTGAATTAGGAGTCTCATCAGCTTATCTATTCCTAACTTTTGATAATATGGCATAAAAACTTTACATACCCAATGAAGACAACATGGAGAATGTCAGTTTCTTTCTCTAATTTTGTTTCTCAAAGATCTGTTGATCCCAAAGGTCCTGATTCACTAAGTTATGAGCCAATTATATAATCAAGACTACTATGAAGTACCTTACATATACCAGGCATTTCATGATATTCTGGAATTCACAGCTGGAAAAAGTATGGTCCTCCCTATCAATTTATACAGATAACTATACTCATAAATATACCACCACCATTCTGTTTAAGTGTTATATTTGCAATATTTATAGAATTGCTATGAGAGCTCAAAGGAAGAACAACATGTTTTGGTTCAGCTGATGATTTCTCTGCTTAGTTTTTAGAGAAAATTAGAAATAGTAGGTGGAGTCTCTCTTACATGCTGCTTCATTTATGTTTTTCTAATTTCCATGTGGGCACAGAATGATGGATATATGAGAGCATGGTGTTTGTAGCCTATCTGACATGCTTCCCAACATGAAAAAGGGGGACCATATTTAATTTTGTCTTCTATATAATGATAGCAATGTTCAATTAGTAGCATTGTGAACATTAATTAAAAGTAATGTTGGGAATATGAAACATAATGTCTAGCCAGGAAGGTGGCTTGAGAAACCTGTGCAGCACTGTGAATAACTTCCCAGGCTTTGGAGTTAGATATTCCTAGCTCAAATTCATGCTCTACTGCTTGTTATCTGTGTGATCTTAAGCAGGTGGTTCAATCTGTCTGTGCCTAGATTTCTTCCTGTATAAAATTAGGATGGTAACCATAATCAGTTCATAAAAATGTTTGAAGAGTAAATATTATCATTATATGTAAATCACCAAGAAAAATGCTCGACATATAGTAGCAAAGAATTAACATTACCCTTTACTATTCTTCTCCTTCTTTACCACACTTATTTTAAGGAGTATTATGAAAATAATGATCAGGGCGCCTGGGTGGCTCAGTGGATTAAAGCCTCTGCCTTTAGCTCAGATCATGATCGCAGGGTCCTGGGATCGAGGCCCGCACCAGGCTCTCTGCTTGGCAGGGAGCCTGCTTCCTCCTCTCTCTCTCTGCCTCCTCTTTGCCTACTTGTGATCTCTCTCTCTGTCAAATAAATAAATAAAATCTTTAGAAAAAATAATGATCAAAGACAATACTACCTAACAATACAGTGTGAATAGACTGCTACTATGTACATATACTCTGCTTTTATTCTGCTTTTGGCTTATAAATACCTTTACTGATTAATTCTTAATCTTCCCACCTCATCCATATATGTTCACCTTTTTATTTTCATTTCATCTCCTGCCCTATAATTTAACTCAACATTATATTTATTCTGTAATTTTTGTGTGTGTGCTTTCCTGTCTGCTTATTGGGTTGTCTGTAAACAAATATCAATGAACACTTCTAATAAATGTAAACATTGAAATTATTTAAAAAGCTGAAATATGCCCCCAATAAAGAGCATAATACTGCCACATATTTTCATTAAAACAAATATATTTTATTTGAAATTTCATTTACATCATTAAATCATTACTGTTTAGTACTCTGTTCTATTTCTACCTTTTCAACAACTATATAAGCATAGGCTTAATGTGTATCCAACATTACCTAATCCTGTATCCTTCCTATTATGCCTGAGATAGCTTAACAGGAACTCAGGAAAAAAACCAAAGACATCTTAACAAATACTCCTTAGATAAATAGAACGTGGTCTTTGGGATATTTAAATAATTTCACACTTTTACTGAGGTGAGGCATAAAATAATGATGAAAATAGTTTTATGGGCAGCACTAAATGTTCAGTGTGGCTAGAATATGTTCATCTCAAACTTACTGAGAATTATTTCATGGGAAAATCCTTGTCTTCCCAGAGTCTATGCTAAATGTCTTCCATCCACTGTATTTTCTGGTTTGCCCTGGTTATCAGGAATCTCAAAATCAAACATATAGTTTAGTCTCAGCAAGTGTGCTGACTTTGAAAAAATTGTGTTCACATTTATTCATTACCTGTGGTCTTTAAATTTTTTTAATTTAAATTCAATTAGCTAACATATGGTACATCATTAGCTTTTGATATAATATTCAACGATTCATTAGTTACATATACACCCAGTGCTCACCACATCACATGCCCTCCTTAATGCCCATCATCCAGTCATGCCCTTCCCCCCATCCGCCTCCCTTTCCACACCCTTCAGTTTGTTTCCCTGAGTGAAGAGTCTCTCATGGATGGGCGCCTGGGTGGCTCAGTTGGTTAAGCAACTGCCTTCAGCTCAGGTCATGATCCCAGAGACCCAGGATCGAGCCCCACATTGGGCTTCCCTGCTCGGCAGGAAGCCTGCTTCTCCTTCTCTCACTCTCCCTGCTTGTGTTCCCTCTCTAGCTGTGTTTCTGTAAAATAAACACAATCTTTAAAAAAAAAAAGAAAGAAAATTAAAAAAAAAAAAAGAGTCTCTCATGGCTTTCCTCCCTCTCTGATTTCTTCCCATTCATTTCTCCCTTCCTTCCCCTATTGTCCTCTGTACTATTCGTTATATTCCACATATGAGTAAAGCCATAGGATAATTGTCTTTCTCTGATTGACTTATTTTACTTACCATAATACCCTCTAGTTCCATCTATGTCAGTGTAAATGGTAGGCTCTCATACTTTCTGATGGCTGAGTAATTTCCATGTATATATAAACCACATCTTCTTTATCCATTCATCTCTTGAAGGACATCTCAGTTCCTTCCACAGTTTGGCTATTGTGGACATTGATGCTATGAACACTGGAGTGCATTAACCACTTCTTTTCACTACATCTGTATCTTTGGGGTAAATACCCAGTAGTGCAATTGCTGGATCATAGAGTAAACTTATACCTGTGATTTTTCTTAAATACAATTTATTTTTACATTAACCTTATTGTTATACTTTGTTATAAAGTGACTCAGTTATTTGGGGAGGGAAAGGGTTACTATATTCAGTACATTAACAACATCCTCAAGATCTTGAAAACATAGCAAGCAAAGATACTTAAGTCTCTTTTCCCACATCAATAAACTGATAGCTCCTGTAGATATCAATGAAAATTACAGTTAAAATAATGAGATCACATTTGTATACAACAATAATACAAAATTTCTTCACACTCCCACATTAAGCTGTCGACTGTTAATTACATTTTGAAAAAAGAACCAGACTGAGGTCTATAGAACAAACTACTCTGGTATGCATGCTTGCAGAATGAAAAAAAGATATATTGATAATGCTTTCCTCTTGACATATATGAAAATTCCTGTGAGTTTATCTTTCACTTCAATTATTTCAAGAGGAGTCCAACATTATATTTCGAGGAATAAGACTACCCCACCAATGCAGTATGAATCAGTTTCATTCCCTGACGTGAAAATTTTACTATATCCAATAATATAGGCTAGAGCTATGCGAAATCACTTAGAGATACCTATAACTAGAATGCAATTGATAACCAAATCCCCCAAAACACTCACATGAGATATCCTTTCTCAATATTCCCCTTTTATACGTTTGTCATCAGAAGTAAAGCAAAGCAATAAACTAGAAGAGAACATATACACTCTTAAGACATCAAAGTATGCTAATATACCTACCTACACATCCACCAATTATAAGAAAAAATCCAATTCAGAAATAAAAGTAAGACAGAATCTTTACAGAAGAAAATGTGAATGTGGAAGATAAAATCTGAATAACTAATAAAGTATGGTCAACATCATCCAAATTATTATTTTTTTCATTTAAATTCAATTAGTTAACATATAATGTATTATTGGTTTCAGAGTTCTTAGAAGTCAGTAATGCACCAATCTTATATAATGCACATCATGTGCCTTCTTTAAAATTTAAAAAAATGAGATGTCTACACATTTTTATTCAGGTTATCAAAATTGAAAATATCACAAAGAATTAGAATATCGCATACATTGTTTATGGCAACATGAGTTTCTACATTTGGGGGATGATACTTTTTAATCTCTTTTAAAACAGAAAGAATATAATTTGACCCCCCGATTCCAAATCTGGGGATCAGTGATGCAATATAAAAGTATCAGTACATTGTATACATAAACAAGAATGCTTAGTGCAATACTGTTTACATGATGAAGAATTAAATTCAAACACTGAATGGCTAATGTGCTTTTTGAAAATCAGTGCCATTCTCCATTCTTCTTACTTGCTTGGTGACCTGGGAGGCTGATCTGTGAGAATTGCATCAGGGATTTCTTACATTCTGACAGACTCTTTCACTCAGATTTAGATAGGGGAGGGAAAGAAGGGGTGTAAACCTGGGGTTTTATTCCCCAACCTCATTTGCTGCTAGGTTTCCATGGATTTGTTAAGTCCCTCAACCAGAAGCCACGACTTCTGTGAAGAATTAATCTCTTGGGGCGCCTGGGTGGCTCAGTTGGTTGGGCGACTGCCTTCGGCTCAGGTCATGATCCCGGAGACCCGGGATCGAGCCCCACATCGAGCCTCACATCGGGCTCTCTGCTCCGCGGGAAGCCTGCTTCTCCCTCTCTCACTCCCCCTGCTTGTGTTCCCTCTCTCTCTGTGTTTCTCTCTGTCAAATAAATAAATAAAAAATCTTTAAAACAAAAAGAATTAATCTCCTGGTGGTTCTCTCTGAATTCTAGTATCCACTCCCCTCTCTTGTCCATTCTGCTTTTTTGGTGTTAGTGGTTCCCTGGTGTTACCAAGCCTTTGTTGTTGTTGTTTGTTGTTGTTCTTACCATTTTTCCTAACTGATTTTTAATAGTCACTTTATTAAATTATCTTCAGCTTGAATATGCCATTTGGTTCCAACTGGGATATTGATTGATATATCTATCACTAAGACAATGGTTCAATAAATTCACATCACTATACTCAGAAAGCGCATTAAATCTACATGTTTTGGCTTAGAAAAATATGTGTAAGATAGCGTGAGAAACTCAATTTAATAGCAAAATATGCCATTAACAAAAAAAAGACAAGACACTAAAAAAAAGATATGTAACACAAAAACTGGATAAATATTAGTTTCCAAATTATATAAAAAATCTCATAAATCAATTAGAAAAAGACAAAAACCCCAATTTAAAAATATGTGGCAAGTACTATGAATGAATAATTTGTATAAGATAAAACATCAATAAACTAATATGTGAAATACACACATGACACACATGACAAACACATACATGAAAAATGTTCTATTTTACTTATAATCAGAGAAATATAAATGAAAAGAAATGCCATTTCACACACAGTAGATTTTTAATATGAGTTTTTTAATATGTTGGAGATTATACAGAGCAAATGTAGTACCAAAAAGTTGAGAACTGTGTGACATATATTTGATGAGTATGCATATATGATTTGATGTAGTAATTTCACACCTAGATATAGTCTCTCAAGTAGGAATCAGCAAATTTAGCCTGCATCAAAATCAGCTGGGGATCACACTAAAAGACAGATTGCTGTCCCTATCACCAGAGTTTCTAATTGCATAGGGCTGGGGTGGGCCCTAAGAATTTCTATTTCTAAAAAGTTCTCAAGTGCTACTGATCCCGCTGGTCTAGGGCCTACACCCTAAGAATGACTTCTCTTAGAAAAGAAGAAACTGGGCCGCCTGGGTGGCTCAGTTGTTAAACCTCTGCCTTCAGCTCGGGTCATGATCCCAGAGTCCCAGCATAGAGCCCTGCCTCAGGCTCCTTGCTTGGCAGGAAGCCTGCTTCTCCCTCTCTCACTCCCCCTGCTTGTGTTTCCTCTCTAGCTGTGTTTCTCTTTGTCAAATAAATAAATAAAATCTTTAAAAAAAAAAGGAGAGAGAGAAGAGAAGGGAAGAAACTCTTCAATGTGAAACTCTTATCCATGCACACAATAAGATATATAAAAGACTCTCTATTGCAGCACTGTTTCCAGTAGTAAAAATTGGGAAAAAATTTAAAGTTCATTTACAGAATAGATGTATAATTTGGAGTATACTTATATCATGAAATATATATGTAACTGGGAGGATACTTACACAACTAAACAAAAACTACCTGTATAAATATCAGTTAAAGTGATAATATAATATCAAGTAAAATAAACTATCTGCAGAAGGATAAATATAGTATGTTATTTCTATACATTTTTATAACTGGTCAAACAATACAATTTGTTATTTGTGCCTAATCATTTATAAGTACAATTATTTTTTAAAAATTCTAAATATAAAATAGTGATAAACTCTGAGAAAGAATAAAATAGGATTTGGGAGAAATATACCATGAGAGTCAGCTGAATCTGTAAAATACTGTATCTTAAGCTAAGGTGAAAGGTTACATATGTATTCATTATATTAGTTTCCACAATGTTTTATGCATGAAGGTCTTTTTTTTAATTAAATGTTATTAGTTAACATACAGTGCAATATTGGTTTCTGGAGTAGAATTCAGTAATTGATCACTTACATACAATACCCAGGGCTTATCACGTGTCCTCTTTAATACCCCATCACCTATCTAGCCCATCCCTCTCCCACCTTCCTCCATCAAACCTCATTTTGTTCTCTATTGTTAAGAGTCTCATGGTTTGTTTCCCTTTCCCTTTTTTCTTTTCTCCCTTTCCATACTTTATCTGTTTTCTTTCTTTTTTTTAATCTGTTTTTTTTTCTTACATTCTGCACATGAGTGAGATTATATGGCATTTGTCTTTCTCTAATTGACTTATTTCACCAAGCATAATATGCTCTAGTTGCTTCCATGTTGTTAAAAATGACACGACTTCATTTTTTTTTGATGGCTGAGTAATATCCTATTGTGTGTGTATACATACATTATATACACATATATACATTTTTGTATATATATATACATTTTGTATATATTTTTCTGTATATAATTTTTGTATATATATTTTTGTATATGTATATCCATTTTTTCCCCAGTCATCAGTCAATGGACATTTGGGCTCTCTCCATAGTTTGGCTATTGTTGATAATGCTTCTATAAACATCAGGGTGCATGTATCCCTCCGAATTTACATTTTTGTATCCTTTGGGTAAATACCTAGTCATGCAATTGCTAGATCCTAGGGTAGTTCTATTTTTAACTTTTTGAGGAGCCTCCATATAGTTCAGAGTGGCTGTACCGGTGTGTTCTCACCAACAGGGCAAGAGTGTTCCTCTTTCTGCGCATCCTCACCAATACCTGTTGCTTCTTGTATTAACTTTAGCCATTCTGACAGGTGAGAGGCAGTATCTCACCATGGTTTTGACTTGCATTTCTCTGATGCCAAGTGATGTTGAACATCTTTTAATGTGTCTGTCAGCCATCTGTATGTCTTCTTTGCATAAGTGTTCATGTCTTCTGTCTATTTCTTAGCTGGATTATTTGGGGGTGGGGCACTGAGTTTGATAAGTTCTTCATAAATTTTTGATACTCTTTATCAGATTTGTTGTTTGCAAATATCTTCTCTCATTCCATATGCTGCCTTTTAGTTTTGTTGATTGTTTTCTTCAGTGTGCAGAAAAACTGCATTTTATATTAATGAAATCCCAATAGTTCATTTTTGCTTTTGTTTCCCATGCCTCCGGTGACATATCTACTAAGAAGTTGGTACAACTGCAGTCAAAGGGCTTTGGGCTTGGGTTTACCTCTAGGATTTTGATGGTTTCCTATCTCATATTTAGGTCTTTCATCCATTTTGAATCTGTTTTGTGTGTGGCACATAGAATGGTCTAGTTTCATACTTCTGCATTTGCTGTCCAGTTTTTCCAACACCATTTGTTGTTGAAGATACTTTTTCCATTGAATATTCTTTCCTGCCTTGTTGATGATTAGTTGACCTTATTGTCAGTTGTGGGTCCATTCCTGGGTTCTCCATTCTGCTCCATTGTTCCATGTGTCTATTCTTGTGCTAGTACCATACTATCTTGCTGACTACGACTTTGTAATGTATCTTGAAATCTGTAATTGTGATGCCTCCAGTTTTGTTCTTCTTTTTCAGAATTGCCTTGGGTATTTGGAGCCTTTTGTGGTTCTACACAAATTTTAGGATTATTTGTTCTTTGTGAAAAATGCTGGTGGTATTTTGATAAGGATTACATTAAATGTGTAGGTTGCTTTGGGTAGTATAGACATTCTAAAAATGTTTGTTCTTCCAATCCATGAGCATGGAATGTTTCCATTTCTTTGTGTCCTCTTCAATTTTTTTCAGAAGTGTTTTTTTTTTTAAGATTGTATTTATTTATTTGAGAGAGAGAGAGAGAGAGAGCATTAGAGGGAAGAGAGAGGGAGAAGCAGACTGTGAGCAGGGAGCCCGATGCAGGGAATTGATAAGGGACTCAATCCTGGAACTCCGGGATCATGACCTGAGCCCAAGGCTTAACCAACTGAGCCCCCCAGGTGTCCCTCATAAGTGTACTATAGTCTTCAGTGCACTGATCTTTAACCTCTTTAGTTAGGTTTATTCCTAGGTATCTTATTGTTTTTAGTGCAGTTGCAAATGGGATCAATTCCTTGATTTCTCTTTCTGCTGCTTCATTATTGATGTATTGAAATGCAACAGGCATTGATTTATATCCTACTACTTTGCTGAATTCCTGTATGAGTTGTAGCAATTCCTTGGTGCAGTATTGTGGGTTTTCTAGAGTATCATATCATCTGTAAATGATGGAAGTTTGACTTCTTCCTTGCTAATTTGGATGCTTTTTATTTATTTTTGTTGTCTGATTGCTGAGGCTAATAATTCTATAGTAAAGGTGAGAGTGGACATCCTTATCTTCTTCCTGACTGTAGGGGAAAGGCTTTCAGGTTTTCCCCACTGGGAATAACATTAGCTGTAGGTCTTTCATATATGACCTTCATGATGTTGAGGTATGTTCCATCTATCCTTACTTTTTTGAGGGTTTTTATGAAGAAAGGATGCCATTTTTTTGTCAAGTGCTTTCTCTATGCATGGAGTTCTTAAATAAAAACAAGTTATGGGGTAAGATGCATTTTGTCATATTTGTGCCGTTGCCTCCAGTGGCTTATAGAAATACCAGATCTGTAGGAGTATAGAAATAGAATTGACTTTTACACATTGAAATTATAACCTGTAACCTGGCTGCATTTACTTATTAGTTCTGGGAAGATGGAGTTTTTATGTTTTTGTTTTTGTTTTTGTTTTGTTTTTCCAGATTCTTTGGAAACATAGACAAATAATTTACGTGTGAACTTAAACTGTTCTTATTATTTCTTAATATGTAAACTAAAAGTCTTTTTTTTTCTTTTTTTCTGTTTCTCTTCCTCTCTCTGTCTCCCTCCCTTCCTTCCTCCCTCTCTCCTTCCCTTCTACTCATTCCTTCCTGCCTTCCTGCCTGCCTTCCTGCCTGCCTGCCTTCCTGCCTGCCTGCCTTCCTGCCTGCCTTCCTGCCTGCCTTCCTGTCTGCCTGCCTTCCTCTGTTTTTTGGCCATACTGAAGTGGCTAGAACTTCCAGTGTGATATTGTATAAGAATGGTGAGAGGGGGCATTCTTGTCTTGTTCGTGATCCTCAGGGGTGGGGATGGGAGACAAAAAGCAATCCGTCTTTCACCATAAAAAATGTTACCTGCAGGTTTTTTAAGATTTCCTTATTAGGCTAGGAAACTTCCCTTCTTTTCCTAGTTTGCTGAGAGCTCTTAATCACAAATTTGTCAAATGTTTTTTCTCTACCTACGTTGGGATGGTCATGTAGTTTTTATTATTTAGTTGTTAATATGGTGAATTATACTAATTGATGTTCAAATGTTGAACAGTACTTTCTTTGGTTGGATGTAACAAATTTCCACAAATGGAGTTGCTTGACACCACGGAATTCTTGCATGGTTCTAGAGGGTAGAAGTCTAACACTAATGTGTCAGCAGAGCAATTCTCCCTGTGAAGGCCCTAGGAAAGATCCTTGCCTGCCTTTTCCTAGCTTAATTATGACTACCCAGCAGTTTCTTGTATTCTCTGGCTTATACCAAGTTGCATCACTCCAATTTTTGACTCTGTCACCACATGTGCATCTTCCCTCTGTGTGTGTTTTTATCTCTGCCTGGCCTTCCTATAAGGATATTATCACTAGCTATCAGGGAAATTCAAATCAAAACCACACTGAGATACCACCTTACACCAGTCAGAATGGCCAAAATTAACAAGACAGGAAGCAACAAGTGTTGGAGAGGCTGCAGAGAAAGGGGAACCCTCTTACACTGTTGGTGGGAATGCAAGTTGGTCCAGCCGCTTTGGAAAACAGTGTGGAGATTCCTTAAAAAATTAAAAATAGAGCTACCTTATGCAATTGTATTACTGGGTATTTACCCCAAAGATACAGATGTAGTGAAAAGAAGGGCCATATGTACCCCAATGTTCATAGCAGCAATGGCCACAATCACCAAACTGTGGAAAGAGCCAAGGTGCCCTTCAACAAAAGAATGGATAAAGAAGATGTGGTACATATGTACAATGGAATACGACGCCTCCATCAGAAAGGATGAATATCCAACTTTTGTAGCAACATGGACTAGATTGGAAGAGATTATGCTGAGTGAAATAAGCCAAGTAGAGAAAGTCAAGTATCACATGGTTTCACTTACATGTGGCACATAAGGGGTAATATAGAAGACAGTAGGAGAAAGAAAGGAAATGGGAAGTAGGGTAATTTGGGGAGGGAGATGAAACATGAGAGACTTTGGACACAGAAACAAACTGAGGGACTTGGAGGGAAGGGGTGGGGAGATGGGAGAGCCTGGTGGTGGGTACTGAGGGCATGTATTGCATGGAGCACTGGGTGTGGGGCATAACAATGAATCTTGGAACACTGAAAAAATAAAATAAATTTAAAGTAAAAAAAATTAAATTGCACTTTTAAAAAAAGGATATCAGTCATTGGATTTGGGGCCTATCCTAACCCAGTATGACCTTATCTAAATTTAATTAATTATATCTGCAGAGATCCTATTCCTCAATAAAATTACATTCTGAAGTTCCATGTAGACCGGAAATTTGAGGACATGCTATTCAACTTGATGAACCTTCTGTTTCTGATATAAACCCATCCTAGGTATGGTATATATATATTTATGTAATGCTAAATTCTATTTGCTAATACTTTGGCTGCAGACTTTTGCATTTGTGATCACTAGAGATCACAGATTCCTTTTTTAAATAATATAATTGTCTTATTTTATTATTAAGGTTATCCTAGTTTTATTGAGTCAATATTAAGAAGTTGTACTCTTTGAAGGATGCTATTAAGATTAAAAGATAAACCACCAACTAGAAGAAAATTTCAAAACATGTGTATGATAAGAATATTTAATGACCTTTCAAAACTCAATAATAAGAAAGCAACCCACTAAGAAATAGGCAAAAATATTTGGAAAAACACTTTACCAAAGAAGATGAAGACACTGAACACACCAAATTATGCTAAGCATAATTATTCATTGTGAAAAATCAAATTAGAACCATAATGAGACAACTCTGTATGTCTAATGCAATAGTTAAAATTAAAGACTTACATTAAGTATTGGCAAAAATAAAAACAGAACTCTCATACATTATAAATGAGAGTGTGAAACTGTATAGTCCCTTTGGAAAATGGACTGACATTTTCTTAAAAAGTTAAATATTCACCTACGTATGACCCAAATATTGGTAAACAAGAGAAATTAAAAATAAGTGTCCATTCAAGGATTTGTATGTGAATATTTATAGTGGCTTTATTTATAGTAACCAAAACTGAAAAGAACAAATATCTACCAAGAGTTGAATGGATACACGAATTGTGTCAAATTTATACAATGGAATATGAATTAGGAATAAAATAGCTGAACTCTCAATTCATGCTAACACAGTGATAAGTATCAACAACCTTATGTTAAGTGAATGAAGCCACACCTGAAGTAGTATATAAGGTATGAATTTATATAAAATATTAGAAAATGAAGGTTATTGTCTTGAGATGAGAGATAAATCTGGAGAGGTGTAGAAAGAAGAAATTACAAGAAGTCTCAGGAAACCTCTGGGTATAATGGATATGTTGTCTTTTTTGATTGTGATAATGGTATCACTGGTGTTTACAGATGTGAAATCTTATCAAACTGTACAATTTAATACATGAAGTTTATTGTATGTCAATTACAAACTATTAATAAATATAGCAAGGTCACAGGATACAAATTCAAGATACAAAGTCAATTTTATACTTACATACATATAGAAATAGCTAAATTTCTATAATCCAGTTAAAGATGGTGACACATACATGGCAAAATACACATGAATCTGTCATTTCTTTTTACTTATGAAATATTTTATTGTTGTAATAAACCTACCCTTTGGATCACATAATTCTGCTTCCTAAGTGTAAAAGTCTTTCAAATGGGTACTTTACTTTGTAAGGTGAGTCCATCTTTGTAGTGATTAACTCATACATAATTATGGGATTTGTGAATTCATTGATGTATAGTCTTTAGAAAACCACAAGGAATTGAGTTTAGTATTGTGTTTTTTGGAAACCACGCACAAAATGAAGGAGTTGGGACTAAAAATAAAACTGAAAGACAAGCTACGCTGTAGGATTGGGAGTTTTTTTCAGTGAAACGTTGGGGAAGGTTATGGAAGACAGGAGAAAGAACTGTTTCGAGGATGCTCTATTCACGGGCCCAACATGCTTCCTCTGCCCACTTGGCCACCTGATGATGTTCTATTCTTGTCTATAAGGGAGGAAGGTTGATGAGAAATGTAGAAAGGAGTTGACTGCTTGTGTTTTCATGCTTTTTTTTTTTTTTTTTTTTTTTTAAGATGGAGATCTAAAATCTTGCCAGGTTAGCAAGAGCAGTGGATTGCTTCCTCTAGTCTTACTATACCATCAGGCCATTCACCCTAAGTAATCCAACCCTGATTCAGAGTCCAGGACTACTGACAACTGAAAGGCAAAAAAACATATGATAAGGAATGAAATACAGAAAACAATGTGCCTGTTACAGTTCAATGTATAAATGATTTGCTTGCTATTGCTTTAATAAAAACTAGGGAAGAGATATTTGGAAATTTTCTAATGAAGAGGTAACACCTAAAAATAATAGCACAGTATCTAGTTATAATAATTTGAGAGGGAAATGATGCATTTATTTAATATATACATTTGTAGTTTTATTTTTGGTGTTTATAAAAAACAAAATAAAAGAGAGGTTTCTGTACATCCAGTCTAGGCATCAGTTCATCTGAACAATGTTTTACATATTAAAGCTTAATAACTTCAGTTTCAACTTTTTTCCTCAAACTTTCTCAGAAACCTTTGAATCTGGGGAGTAATAAATGTATATATCCTTGCATCTCTACCCAGGTGTCTCACTTGTAGGATTTGCACATGTAGCTCTTATGAAATAAGGGAAAAAACAATGACTATGTAGATGAATTAATGACAGTAATGTCTTAATTCTTTTACTACTGTTTTTAACGTCTCTTCAAAGGTGCTATAAATTTAGTGCAAGAAAGTCTGCATTATTAGTTTAGCCACAGTTGAGCTACCCAATTGTGGCAAATCCTCTTTGTTAATTATAAAACAGAATTTATTTTAAGAAAGAAGCACAAAATATTTATTTATTAAGCACAAAGTTATTAAGTTTTCATATTTCTTTTGCCAGATAGAGCCTTTAGAATGTTCATTTAGAAGTCATCTACTTTGAAGGATACTAACCCAGCAGTTATTATGCACTGAACAAAAGCATTTTATTTTTATATTGTATAATGTACCTTACAACAATTGTTCCTTAAAGTCACCATGCCCACATGTAGGCAGTGAGAGGTTTGACAGATGGCCAATATCTTCTTTATTCATTCTTGAAAATATCTGTAAGAAACTACTACATTTAATTTAAAGGGACCTTATTTTATACACAAGATACTTGGTTTGCAAATTTACTTCCAGTAGGAGACTGACAGGTAACATAAATTAATAAGGGATTGCAGTGTTAACAACAAGGCAAGATGGAGACTATGGCAAACAGTAATGCATGCCTTTTCTAAAAGTGAAATCATTAATAGGCTTTAGCAGATAGTTATTAGGTCTCCTGAATTTTCATTAAAAATCTTAAATCTAAATATTTTTAATGTTAAATCTCAAAGCTTTGAAATCTTGGCAATTAATTAAAATTATTTTATAATCTCTGGAAGCCAAACAAAATATAATTATAGGTTATATTCAACTCAAGTGCTGTCAAGGTCCTACTTCTGTAAGGTAATTTCTGTATAGATTAGATCTTAGTTCACAATTTCAGATTTCTTTTAAATTTACGTTCTCACCAGTAGCTTAACAGTTCCCTTAGATAAAGTAACAGATTTATTTAAAGGAGCCAAAAGTAGTTTTTGAGTCACAGATTTTCAAAACTAAAGGAATCTCAGCAATAACATAGTTCATGTATCAAGTAAGTGAGCAATATCATATATAAAAATTATCAGATAAATTGAATGAGTTTTTTAAGGTCTAAGTTAGGTGAAAACATACCTGGAAGGACCTGATATCTTCCTTTTTAGGTCAGAGCTCTTTCCATTATCTCATGGAATCACTTATTTCTTGGCAACATACACATGGAGATATTCTATCAAAAATGTAAGATTAGAATAAGAAGCTAAGTATGAGTTCTTGGTCACATCTATCATTTGAAATATGTTGTTGGTAGAATCTCAGTATAGGGAAGAATTATGAATTTAAGAACAATAACAAAGAATATCTCTAATGAAAGTCATTTGTTTTCATAATTGGCTATGTAGTGAACATATGAAAGGACACATAATCTGCTAGAGAAATGTAAAGGATTGTTAATACTACTACTACTACTACTATTACTACTACTACTAATAATAATAATAAAACTATACAACTAAAAAACTACAGACCAATTTTATTGTAATGCAAAGATGTGGACAATTAAAAATCAGGACATAAATGGGAGGAAGTCCTCAATAATCTACAAATAAGAAGAAATCTTTCCAGGGGCCCCTGGGTGGCTCAGTTGGTTAAGCGACTGCCTTCGGCCCAGATCATGATCCCGGAGACCTGAGATCGAGTCCCACATCAGGCTTCCTGCTTGGCAGGAAGCCTGCTTCTCCCTCTCTCACTCTCGCTGCTTGTGTTCCCTCTCTGGCTGTGTTTTTCTCTGTCAAATAAATACAATATTTTAAAAAAAGAAGAAATCTTTCCAAAATTATTGACTACTAATGAGCTCTTTGTTTTCCTTTTATTTAATTACTCTTGAGGCTTTTCTTCCATATAGTTTTAGAGTTTGTCTGGCGGGGGTGGGGGTTGTTTTCTGTTGCTTACTTCCTTCTCTGGTTTCCATTAAATTTATTTCAGTTAGCAATTTTTTCCATTTTGGTGTAACACATATCTGTTTTAAATCCTACTAATAAGAACAGAGAACACTAGCTTTCTGTCTCAAATTAAATCAACTTTTAATTTTGTTTAATGGATAATTCCAACATGTCTCCAAGAAATGCATTTAGCAAAAAGATTTAAAGTGACGAGTTGTCAGTTGTCTTGTGTTTTTTGATTCAATGTGTCATTAGAGGCAATCATCTCACAATATGCCTTCTAGAGTTGAGTTTTATGCATTATTATTTCCATCCAGATTTACAGAGCACTAGAGACTTATCTGAATACAAGTCCTAATATAGGAAAGAAAGAAAGCTATTTAGATGTGAAGACACTGAAAAAGTTTTGGTTTTTCATTAGTGAAATATTTGAGTATTTGATATTTCTAAAAAGGCACAAGTCATGTAGTGTGCACTGAGCATAAAGAAAGAATATCTCTTTGAACAAAGATACTTGTTTCCAAATTCAATGCTATGAAGAAAATGTAGAACATATCTAGCTAAGTACAGTAAACATCAAAAGTAGAAAGGTCTGGAGTCCCCGGATGGCTTAATCAGTTGAGCGTTGGACTCTTGATTTCCACTTCAGCTGTGATCTCAGGGTCGTTGGGTGTGAGCCCTGAAAGCCCCATGTCTGGCTCCATGCTCAGCAGGGAGTCTGCTTCTCTCCTTCTCCCTCTGCCACTGAAATTGCTCACTGGCTCTCTCTCTCTCTCTCTCTAATAAACAAACAAACAAATAAATAAATAAATAAAATCTTTCTAAAAAGTAGAAAGGTCTTCCTACTGGGCTTTATCTCATTCCAACCCAAAAAGACCACTATGTTCACTTACTTGCAGATATCTGAGAAAAACACATTTAGAATTTGTTTGCAAACACTTCAGTATTATTTTCACAAGCTGGCCTTCTAAAAATACATTTTTTTTTTCTATTTCAAAGCAGGTGATGTTCAGAATAAAGTTGTTTAGCATTTCTTCTCTTAAAAGTCTTGTTCTAATTTTGTCTTTCACAATTATCAAACACAATTAATGGGCTTAAATTCCATTATTAATATATTTGTCCTTAGCTCTGTGGGATAGAGATGTTTCACGAGATTTTTTAAAATAATTATATTGGGTATTTAGTGCAGTTAGTTCAATGTGGCCTTAATTAGTGTAATTATATAAATCATAGCAGAGCATATTAGAGCTACTTGGATTAACAAGCTAATTGTAATTTATTACTTCTAAGAATTATTTCCTGACAATCAAACCAAACAATACACCTTACAATGAACATTCAACAGTTCTTTGTTCAACATAGTTTAGTTGTTCATTTCTATTTTACATGTTCTTGACTCTATGGCAATGGCCTTTCCTTTTTTGCTTTGAATGAAAACATTAATAACTAAATTTTAAGTGAAGGTAGTATGTCTCACTATACTTAGCACTTAATAAGACAACATATTCCTGAGTCATCAATTAAAAACGATTAGGACCTGGGCGCCTGGGTGGCTGAGTTGGTTGGGTGACTGCCTTCGGCTCAGGTCATGATCCCGGAGACCAGGGTTCGAGTCCCACATCAGGCTCCCTGCTCTGCGGGAAGCCTGCTTCTCCCTCTCTCACTTCCCCTGCTCGTGTCCCTCTCTGGCTGTGTTTCTCTCTGTCAAATAAATAAAATATTTAAAAAAAAATGATTAGTACCTCATCATGCAAAATGAGAATAAATTCACCAGGTTACGTGGAATGGCCATTACCTATATGATGACATATTCTACCAAAAATCCCAAAAAGATGGTAATTCCTGAGCCAAATAAAATTTGAATCCAACACTTATCATTCATGATAATCAGTCCTGTACAGAACTTTCTGGCTCAATGACATACAAAATCCTTTTGTAAAAAAAGAAAACATACCTGTTATACTATTTTTTGAGATAGTCAAATAAAAATAACTAACAATATCTGGGAGGGCATTTAAAAATTTGCTTCGACAAAACTCAGTAGATGCCCTTGTAGATGCTTTGATGGCATTTATATCATATTTTTCTTTTTCTTTTTTTTTTTTAAGATTTTATTTATTTATTTGACAGAGACAGAGATCACAAGTAGGCAGAGGCAGGCAGAGAGAGAGAGGAGGAAGCAGGCTCCCTGCTGAGCAGAGAGCCCGATGTGGGCCTCAATCCCAGGACCCTGAGATCATGACCTGAGCCGAAGGCAGAGGCTTTAACCCACTGAGCCACCCAGGTGCCCTATATCATATTTTTTCATAACATATATTGGTCTTTATAACCAGAGAAATATACCTGGGTTTTGATCAAAAGACTATTTTAACAAAAGATAAAGAACAGAGTTGAATTGTTCCCAGTTGACTGCTTCTTCATATTTTTTATTAACTTTTTGGTTTATAACATGCTTGTAATATCAATGTTGAAAATGACAATAGCCTCCTACGCAAAGTCCTGTGAAAAGCTGACATCAGCACCTCTGTCTAGTGATCATAGGAATATTATAAGATCTAGCCAGATTAACTGATGTATAGTAGCTAAGAGCAACTTCCCATTTGCACAGAAACTACTTAAAAACAAAAATTATCAAACAAAGAAATAGCTAGAGTCATTAGGATCCTGCTTTGTTAAGTCTCTTATGTCAACTATTGTGCAGAGATTTGCCCTCCTTATTCCCTTTTTATACACCAGGGGATGACTGTTCAACCATCCCCATCCGAAGCTATACTGTGATGTCAAGAATGACAACAATACTGTAGACAGACAATAAGACATTAGCTGTGCTCACCAGAGGACACTTAGTCACCAATATATTCTTGTTGTTCCACATGTCTTTGTTGTAATACATCCCTCTCCTGTTGAGTTTAAAGCCAAATAAAGGTGTTCCTGATTAGAGCACAGCCTTGTACATGGCATCAAGAAATCCCGTTATCTTCTACATTGTGGCTCTGCCTTCATTTAAGGCCCCAGAATCCTTTGCATTCAGCCAATGCACAGAATCAGGATTTTCATATCAGGGTTTGTCAGAATCACTCAGAGGGATGTTAAAACAAAGATTATTCAGTCCACCCTGAAGAATTTCTGACTCAACAGACTGGGGTGAAGGCCAAGGATTTGTATTTTTAACACAATCCCTGGTGATGCTGCTGCTCATCTGGGTACCCCACTTTGAAAATCACTGATGTAGAGAATAAACACAGTTTTCATACCTGAAAGGATTTTATGGAACAGGCCTGGAAACAGTACATGACACTTCCACTCATCCCATTAACTACTGTTCAGGGAAAAGGTTTCATTTATCTTCAAGGGAGGTTGGGAAAAGTGGTTTCATTTTATCTTTAGTGAGAAGAAATGGATTTTTATAAGTACCGAGTTATTTCTGTCATGGGTGACAATTAGTTCATATGGTTATTTTGCTTTCCACAGGCAGTAATCAATCTATCATCTATCTATCATCTATATATCTACTTACATATTTGGATTTAATTCCTTTTTATCCAGTCTATAACCAAAAAGGAGTCGCAAAGGAAAAAGTAGTATAACTAAAGAGAAAATTTTTATTTTTATTTATTTTTTCAAGATTTTGTCAGAGAGAGGGAGAGAGAGAGAGAGAGAAAGAAAGAGCACAAGCAGGGGGAGCAGAAGGCAGAGCAGACAGAGAAGGCAGAGGGGAAAGCAGGCTCCCTGCTGCAGGAAGCCTGATGTCAGACTCCATCCCAGGACCCCAGGATCATGACCTGAGCAGAAGGTAATCGCTTCACTGACTGAGCCACCCAAGCATCCCAAGAGAAAATTTTTAAACAAACAAAAATAAGTTATCTCCATTACCTTTCAAATGTATTCTCCATTTCTAATAAAACTCATCAAATTCCAAAAATTTGAAGGAGTGTCATACTAAAGACATCTTAGAAAAATGCAAAACAAAGTGTTATTTGTAAAGCATTATTTATAGATAGAAAACAAAACAAAATCTATCAGTCAGGGGACTGGCTGGATAAATTATGGTAAAGAAAGAAATGGAGGTAAAAAATTTCCCAAAATCTCTATTGGGATAAGTCTTTCATATAATTCCTAGAAGCTTTGAATTCAAGAGTCTCTAGAGATGGTGAGGAATCAATGGGAGCAACGGCCCAGCCACATGATAGCATAATGATGAGACATGCAAGCTAGCTCCTTTTATTCCCTTAGGCAGATTCATAAACGGTGTTTGATGACTTTCCATGGTACATGTGAGTTACAGACGTTGATTTACAGTCCCTAAAACTGAAGTATGCAACCAGGATGCCAAGTAAGTATTTTACAATAAATAATCTTTTAAGGAGATGAAATGTTAAGATTAGCTCAACTATGACATTCTCCTCTTGAGAGCCACAGAATATTGGGATTTTTCTGACTTAAAATTTGCAAAAAGATTTGTTCATATCATTATCTTTGCCTATTTGTATGGTGGGCTATCCTCCAGCATTACTACTTTTCTGTTCAGTTCTTGTATTTCTGCTAATTTTGGTCTATGTGATTCAAAGACATACTATTTACACTGGAAAGGTCTCTGGCAATTCTTTTGCCTTGTGACTTTTACCCCTTATTATTGTGAAATATTAATCACAATCATCTTTATTTTTTGTCTTGACTACATTTTGCCTATTGTAATCACTATCTGATTTCATTTTATTCATGTTTGCCTTATGTAATGTTGCATGATTTTTTTCCACTTATAATTTACGTGTTCTTCCTAAATACCATTTTGTTTAGCTTTGTTTTGTAATTGGAACTAAGATGCTTTAGTTTAACTGGAAAAGCTTATTACACTGGCATTTTTATTATAATCGGTATGATTGTTTAGGCTTATGTTCATCACCTTGTTCTGTAATAGTAAGTGTGAGAATGAACTACCTAGATTCAAATCCTATCTACAATACCTATGAGTGTGTGATTTTGAACTAGTAAGTAAAACTGTACATCTCAGTACCATTTGTAAAAAAAAAAATACTAACAATATCAGAACTGTACATTTCCATCTGATGAGCTCTTTGACTACATTATGCAGGCTTTTAATAAATGTTTCTCTCATAATTCGGTCCTAAATATTATTTTTTAAGTAATGAGAGTTATCTAGAATTTTTTAAGTTATCATCTATATGAATTAATTCTATTTTTGAGGTTGCTTTCTAATTTTATGATGTTACAGTTGATGATGTCACTTTTGTAAAGGAACTTATTTATTTGTGAGAATTATATATTTTTGATACTTATACTTTGTCAGTTCCAATTTTTTTTTTTTTGAGAGAGAGAGATAGAGCACACGTGTGTGTGCAAGCCAGCAAGCAGAGAAGGAAAGGGGCAGAAGGAGAGGAAGAGCAAGAAGCTTAAGCAGACTCTGCGCTCAGTGCAGAATCAGACAAAATGATTGATCTCAAGACCCTGAGATCATGGCCTGAGCTGAAATCAAGAGTTAGACGTTTAACCAACCAAAACCCCAAAGGCATCCCTGTGAGTTCCTTTTGATAAAAATTTTTAGTTTAATAATTATAAATTATCAGTGGTTTCTTATATGTTTAGATAGGATATGTTATCAAATATTATAATTCATGACATCAGTATGGTCAGGATAATTGCTCAGTGCAATGTCTCACCAGCAAGGGAAAACAACACATGACAATGTTTTGATGACTTGGAGTAACTCCAGACCTTCTAGAAGCATAAATCTGTAAGACTATCCCCATACTTGTCTAACCTAGCTTCTAACTTAACATCTCGTTACATTCAGTTTAGCAGAGACCCCCTCACTCTGGTCAGGAGCACTTGATGAGTTGCCCTTGTACAGAAGGTATACTGCAAGATAGAACACACAGCAAACCTAGGGAAGAATCAGGGTAGCACAGTCAAATGTGGGTACATTCCCTAAATTCCTGGGTATCTCTAGTATCCCTACTAACCTTTAAAGAAAAGTATTCACCCTAAACATGTTCACTGTAAGTAAAATGCAGAGTTGTGCAGGAAGTATACTAAAAGGCTTTTTCATTATGAATAATGTTTTTAATTTTTACAGGAAAAACTAGTAATTTATTATTGTCGTATTTGTATCATATAAAATTAATATTATGTAAAATGCATGACATAAAGGTTAAGTCTCTATTGTTTAGCAGTTCTAATAATTTTCTAAGAATTTCTATTTTAAAAGAATTGTAGCACAGTTTCCATAAAATTCTGTGTATCTTTATAACATTGATGAATATAGTGAAGTAATGAAGAGTTTGAGTCCTGGAAATAGACTACCTCCACTTGAATCAAGGCGTCTCTATGTAATAGCTGCCTAATCTTAAACAAAAATGAATCCATGAAATAGCAGTCATAATAATACCTGTTCACAAGGTAATTTTGTATATTAAGTAACATTTTCTACATTAAGTCCTAAGCACATTCTCTGGCACAAAAGCAACACTCAGTGAAGTTTAGGATTATGACCTAATAGATATGGGAGGAGTCATCAGGCAAGATTAAAAAATATATATATATATTGTAATTATTCATGTCCAACAATAGCAAATCTGTTTTTGTGTCAAGTCCTATTTGAAACATTAGGAAACTTTTCATTCATATGTCAGAACTATGTTTCTGTTTTAAGTTGCTAATAGTAGTTGTAAAGATTGTAAGTGGCTAAGACTTTACTTCACTGGGCACCTGAAGAAAAACTGATTGTCTCTTAGCAACCAGACTGATGAGATCTCTAAGAAGAAGCATTTAATCTCTTCTCTTCTCAAATCTCCTTTCTCATTACTGAAACAATACAGATATAATTAAAGCCTTTGCCTGGGATTCAAAATGATACATAAAACTAGAATGACTGCAAATTGTCCTTCCATGGGGTGACTTGCTCTTAGTGAGCACATTGTCTACACATCTGGGCAGAGGCATGATGGTATAAGATTTTCCCCCATAACCTGGTATATTAAAACTGAAAATTGACAGAAATTGTTTCTGTGCTTGTTTCTTGACCCCCGAAAAAAGGAAAATGACTGAAGTTTTCTTGGAGGAGGCTTAGTTAGACATGTGAAGCAAAACTTCTCAGCGTAATTGATCCTTAAAAAAAAAAAATAAGATTGGGAATCAGAATAGAAGAATGCAATTTTCTGGGACTTCTGGGACTACAAAATCACATGTTAAATAAATCAATAAAGTTGAATTGAAGTGCTCCTTTCTAATTCAGTGTGAAAACTTACTATGAGAAAGGAAAGCTAATATTCCAAAAACAATAATGGCTGTTTTGCAATAAATAGTCATGTTCAACCATCTCATTCTCTGCATTTTTAAAAAATAGTTGATGAAATGAAAATTTGGATGCTTTTTGTTCTTTTTATTTGAAAGCTTTAGGCACGCATGCATCAAATGAACCTGTATTTATTTTACTTCCAGTATCCATTAAAATATGTGAGGAGTCTGAGATTACAATGGGACCTAAGGGAAACAGTTCCTACCTTAGGCTTTTGAATAAGTGCCAGCTGAGCACTCTGCCTTTTCCGAGTGCAACTACTCTTTGAATTAAATTATTTCCACGGTAATTTAGCAGCATGAGCATTTAGAAAAAAATGTTCCCTAAAATAACTGTTATTATGTACATCTATAGAAATGGTGAGTCAAGATAAGAAGACAAGGTTTGACTGAGGTTTGAGGTTTGAAGTATTGATAAAGATTCAGAAGAATCAGAAAGGGAATAACAAATTCAGAGTACAGAAAGTCTTCTGTGTGTGTGTGTGTGTGTGTGTGTGTGTGTGTGTGTGTGTGTGTGCACGCGCCGGAGTTTACAACTGATTTTCCCACAGGTAATGCCAAACAGTCTTGAGCCTATAGAATTCCACTAATTTTTAGAAATTTTTTGACAACAACATTTTAAAACTTGGAAAAATATCAGTGAAATTCATATGGATTTCTTCCTTTAATTTCAGTCCATATGGGAAAATTCAACCAATTTTTCTACTTGTATCCTTTTTTTCTTTATCCTTTTTGTTGAGAATATATTTTAGTTTCCTGCTTCTCAGTAAAATGTTGTCATAGAAATATTACAACTCAGATAGTATACTAGATATATTAGTTTAGATAGTATTCATGGTTATCTTTTTGATCTCTATGGTTTTAAAAAACTTAGATCTAAGATAATCAAATGTTTCATGAAGTTCATGGAGCTGTGACAGAGCTATTAATAGTCTACAGATATTTTTAAGCATCACTACATTTTGGGAAATTAATGACAGTCCCTGAAGTATCCAAATACTGTGATTTGCATCATTGGTCACCTTGGTTTTCAACAAACAGATTAGACACAATGAATTTAACTGGAAAAAAGTTGTACAATACTAATGATTTTTTAACTAATAAATGCATGTATGTGTGTAAATGGATAGGCTGGTGAGAATATGATTTTAAAGTCTTATCTATTTTCCCCTTCAAGTTGTTATTCTGTATTTCCTTATTCTTTTGCATGGAACTAGCATTCTTTAGTCCTCAGCTAAAGCCTTCGGTCAAGACTCGCCAGATCTTAAATAATCGTCAATAATATCTTTCTTTTCATCTACCTCCTACATTTTCTGAGGTAGATTAAGCCTTTCCTTTATATCAGTAGATCTCAAGCTATGCTGTCTTCAGAATCCCTGGAGAACTTGTCAAAACACTGGTTGCTAGGGGCGCCTGGGTGGCTCAGTTGGTTGGGCGACTGCCTTCAGCTCAGGTCATGATCCCAGAGACCCAGGATCGAGCCCCACATCAGGCTCCCTGCTCGGCGAGGGAGCCTCGCTTGTATTCCCTCTCTGGCTGTGCTTCTCTCTGTCAAATAAATAAAATCTTAAAAAAAAAAAAAAAAAAAAAAAACTCTGGTTGCTAGACCCTATCCTCAGTATCTGATACAATGGGCCTGAAGTAGAGATGGAACAAATTCCCAGATGATGATGACGATGCTTGTTCAAGAGTCAGATTTTGAGAAACCCTGCTTTTATAAACATAGCAATTATTATAGTTTTGCCCTTGTCAGCTTGCAATGATTGCCTACATTTTTGCTTGTATCTCATTATTACTCCTACCCCGAATGGACTTGGACTTCAAAATTTAGCTACATGTAGTTGTTTTTTTCCAGCCACTGCTTCACAATACTATACATAATATTCCCATCCTAAATTAAGAATCTTTAGTGAGTCCTTAATTTTTAATTCAGAAAATATTTCCTGAATGCCTAGTATGTACTAGCTATTAATCTAGACAATGAAAATATGATAGTAACAAAAGAGACAAAATTCTGTTTTTATTGAGCTACATGACAATGGACAAAGGTAAAAAATAAACCATATTAAAAAGTCCAATGTATAGAATATTAGTAATGGGACTAATGAGAGCATGAGAGAAATGTTGGAAATGATTTGGACCCTTAGACAGAATGATCGAGTAAGGAGACACTGAGAAAGTGATACTTGATTAAAAGCTGGGAAAAAAAGAATTAGTATTTTTGTATTCTTTGGGTAAATCCAACAATCACACTATTAGGTATTTATCCAAAGAATACAAAAATACTAATTCAAAGGGATACATGAACCCTAATGTTTACAATAGCATCACCTATAATAGCCAATTATGGAAACAGCCCAAGTGTCCACTAACTGATGAATGGATAAAAATGATGTGGTGTATGGAGCGCCTGGGTGGCTCAGCTGGTTGGGCGACTGCCTTTGGCTCAGGTCATGATCCCGGAGTGTCCAGATGAAACCACATCAGGATCCCTGCTCAGTGGGAAGCTTGCTTTTCCCTCTCTAGCTGTGTTTCTCTCTGCCAAATAAAGAAATAAAATCTTAAAAAAAAATGATGTGCTCTGTGTGTGTGTGTGTGTGTATAATGTGTGTGTGTGTATAATGGAACATTACTCAGCCATAAAAAAGAAAAAATCTTGCCATTTCCAGCAATATGGATGGAACAAAAGAGTATTATGCTAAGTGAAATAAATAAGTCAGAGAGAGACAAATACCATATGATTTCACACATGTGGAATTTAAGAAACAAAATAAATGAGCAAAGGGAAAAAAAGAGAAAGGTGACAAACCAATAAGTAGACTCTTAACTATAGAGAACAAACTGATGGTTGCTGGACAGGACAGGAGGAGGGTGGGGGGATGGGTGAAACAGGTGGTAGGGATTAAGGAGTGCACTCATTGTGATGAGCCCTGGACATTGTGTGGGAGTGTTGGATTGCTGTATTATACACCTGAAACTAATGGTATGCTGTATGTTAACTAACTGAAATCTAAATTTAAAAAAAAAAACTAGAAAAAAAGAGAAAATTAACATACTGAAGGATAAGCAAGTGAAAAGACCCTGAAGCAGAAACATGCTTAATGTTCCTGGAAGAGCAAGGAGGCCAGTATGGGTGACTAGTATACAGAAAATAAAGAGAAAGTTCTTATAAAACAACTCTCAAGTTTGACATTTAACATTATGCAGTCTTATCACCCTATATCAACACTGTTAATTAACACTTTCCTTATGCCCAAAGACTACATAAGCACCCTCAGCAAGATTTTGTTATTGTCCTTCTCCTTGCCTATTATATGTTCTATTCTTTCCCTAAGCATTCTGTACACTGTCAAGTGAAATACCATGGCTGATTAAACCTTTACCATTTTCCCCAGCCTATAACAAATTCACTTTTCTCTGAATCTCTTATAGCACATTTCTTTCTTTCTCTCTTCCTCCCTTCCTTCCTTCCTTCCTTCCTTCCTTCCTTCCTTCCTTCCTTTCCTTCCTTTCCTCCCTCCCTCCCCCTTTCTGTCTCTGTCTCTGTCTCTCTCTCTGTCTCTGTCTGTCTGTCTGTCTCTCTCTCTCTCTCTCTCTCTCTCTCTCTCTCACACACACACACACACACACACACACACAAATGTCTTTATAAAAGCATAATGTATTTATAATTTTCTCTCTCCAGATCTAAAATTATAGGCCAAGAAATGGGGAGCTATCTTAATAGCATTCTGTATCCTATAGCAACCAAAGTGCCTTACAGTAAATCAATTTTTTAAGTGGATTTAGTTGTATTTGCCTGTAGGATTGAAAGCTCAGTAAAGTGAGTGATTTCATCTTTCATTTGACAAACACATATTGAATCCTAACTAAATATTGCCACTGCGGATAGAGAAGAGGGCCCAATCCCCAGTGACAAAAAGATGATAGTCTTGTGTGGAAGACCAACTCACAGATGTGCAAGTACACTACAGCCTATGGGTGCCCAGTAGAGATACACACAGAGTGTATTCTGGGTTCCCTAGAAGCAGATGCTAAGACGGGATCAAGTGTGCAGACTTTCTTAGAGGGAAATGCCTGTGAAAGAATAGAGGGAGGAAGTGGAGAAGTTTGAGAAGCAGTCAGTCACCTCGAGTGGTGAGAGTGAAGAGTTGGTGAAGTTTCCAGGACTGCTGTGTCATCTGAGGAAGGTCCAGAAAATCAGGGGAGTCACTGAAGCAAGCAAGCATCTGAAGAGTGCGATGCGGATGGGTCTGCCTGTCTCACCACACTCAGACATGGACAGACGTGACCTGTGAGGGCTGTTTCCTTGGCAGGCAGCCACGGATTTCAGAGCACAGCAGCTGGCTTCTTGGTGGAGGATGCTCTTTGCAGCAGGAGACTGCTAGAATAGCCTCAGGGCTGCTATCCTATGGGAGCACACTGGATCCAGACTTTAACTGAATTGAGAAGACTTTTCACAGTAACCTATACTTGAGTCCAGTCATAGATCTGTATCAACAGCTAGTTCCCTGAAGAGAAGAGGGAAGAATAAACTAGCAGGGTGCAGAGGCATGAGGAGCTCCTTAGGTTCAGAAAACCACATAGAGGAGGTAGCTTGAGCATAGAGTACAAAGGGCACTTAGTGGTGAGGAAGGGAAATGAGAATGGGAATGTGGCAGAGGGCAGGGCATCACGAGACCTGCAAAAAGCAGATGGGTTTTGCTTGAAGAAGAATTTCCAGATAGGGGTTTGAACCAGGGCAAGTGCAAGACTGCCTGCTTGCTATATCAAAGAACAAAGAGTAGGGATCCGTGGGTGGCTCAGTGGATTAGGATCTGCCTTTGGCTCAGGTCAGGATTCGATCACTCACGCTCCCTGCTCAGTGAGGGAGGGGGGCTGCTTCTCTCTCTCCCTTTGCCCTCCCTGCCCCACTCTCTCAAATAAATAAATAAAATTGCTGAAAAAAGAAAAAGAGCAAAGAGTAATCCTGCTCTCATTTCAGCAACAGGCAGGTTTTCCATTCACATTAAACAATAGGTTTGTAGAAGGTGAATTGACTTTTTAGTAATTTTCTTTTTGATGGATTTAAAGTTATTTTGAAAGAATTAACATCCAATCCCTGGAAAAATCTAGACTTTAAAATTCAAGGCTCCTAAGAGAAGGCATTTAGAAATAGGGGGTTGGGATTCCTTTGTATTAGAGGCTGTCTTGTTAAAATCTTATAAAAACAAAAATTTTATAAATTTTATCAAACCCTCTGAAATGTTTTGGGGAGGTGTAAGGAAATTTATGTGCTTGGCCACAGGCTTAATCTAGCAGAGACACTGAGCAGGAGTATTTGTGCGCCTGTTTGGCTTCTTCTGCTGCTTCTCGGAGAATGTCCAACATCTTTGGCCTTTCTATAACAGAAATATTAAAGTGCAATATTTACCATCAATAAACACAATAGGATATATTTGATCCTGCTACAAGTTCCTTGAAGAGTTTTCTGTAATTCTGGCAACTACCATTAGATAGTACCGTAAATGGTTCTGGGAATGCTACTCAAGGATTACTTACTGAGTGTTATTAATTAAGACACAAGAGATTATTCACACAATCCAAAATCTTAATTTGTTCTTTCTAATAAAATGTTCTATTAAAGTAAATATGGTCCCACGATTCTCATCACTAGCTATGGACTAATAAAGTCAGTAATTGGCCAGAATTATTGCCTTAATGAAAAAGACACAGCAATATTTTGAATAAACCAAAGGCAAAAATCATTTCTACTCACAACATACATAATACATACATACATACATACATACATACATATAAGCACTGATAAAAATTATGCCACACAAACACCACTTTTGTACTGCATTTGAGGGATTGCAGAGCAATGTTTCTCAACTGAGGGAGAGGTGAGATTTTATACCTATCCCTGGAGACATTTGGCAACATCTGCAGACATATTAGGTTTTTACCTTAAAGAGGGTCACTACTCACACCTAGTAGGTAGAGGCAAGATTCTGCTAATGCTCCTACAATGGACAGGATAGCTCTCATCCCCCAAAAAAGAAATATCCAACCTGAAATGTTAATAACTTCCAGATCTGGAAATTCTGTGGTGGCACAGCCAATGAATAGGTTCTTACTATATGTCATCCAGTCCTGATCTGAGAAACAAATGTAAACTGGCCTAGGATAGTACATAGAAGATTCAGACAAGCACAATTCCTGGATGACAGATCTGCCTTCATTCCACACTATACACATTATTATTATTATTATTATTATTATTATTATTATTATTATTTAACCTTACATAGGCTCTATGACTAGGAAGACAATTGCCTGGTTTTTTGACATAGGATTAGGGGAACTGTAGAAGAAAGTTCACTTATATTTCTGGGGAGAATGTGGCTGCATAGGGCATCTTATCATCCCAAATGGACAATAAATTAGGTCTCCACTATGTGTCCTAGACACTTAGTGACAGTCTTCATTATATGTGAAGCATTATTAAGTGACCTTGTTTTATTACTTACTACAATCCATATATCTGTATATATATATACACATACACACAAGTGTCTATGATATAGAATATAATGCATATGCATTATATATTATTATAAATAATATGTACCAAAATTATATATAATTTATATTTATGTTTATATATTTAATATATTTTTATATACATATAAAATCATATTGTACTAATTAAATCTATATGTAATATATAATATATTTTACATATATTTGTATATATAACCTATTTTACTGATGAAGAAGCTGAGAAAGAGTGGTTCATTAGTTTGCTCAAGTTCTTATAGCTCATGAGCAGGATGGTTTAATGAGTTGTATATCCTCAAAGCATTATCATTTGAAGTGGCTTTTCCCCACTGTGACTGTGGTTACAGTTTTCTGTTCTTTAATTTTGAAGCCATTTTCTTGATGCATCTTTATTTCAGTGGACCCATACCACCTTCTAATAAGATCCTATATTATCTTCTAGTTACCAAATCCAATTACCTTTCCTCAGTTTTCATCTTCTCTGAGGTTCCTGATTTATTTGTTATTTTGAGACTCTCCAGTGACATGACAGTTGGAAAATTTATTAGTCTTTCTACCTGACCCATCAGCCTTTATTGTTTCCTTATTTTCTGTTATGACTATTTTTACACTCCTCCCAATTTGACTATCTTCTATGATTTTGTTCTTGAACTTCCTCACCTTTCTATAACCCTGTTATTGACATCTTAACTTCATTTCCCCCTTCAATACAGATAAGGAAGAAATCAATTTTTATATAGTAGACATGAGAATATACAAATGTTTGCTGAATAAAACTGATAAATATACAAGTTGTTTCTGAATAAAAGGCAAATATTATTTAAGTAACAAAAAAGAACCAAGGAATAAAAACTAGGATTGACCAAACCTTTATGAGAGGGTTGAAGCATATTTATTAAAGGAGTCTGTGATGGTTAATTTTATGTTTCATGGTTAATTTCAACTTGGCTAGACTACAGTGCCCAGATATTTCCTCAAAGACCAATCAGATATCTCTCTAACGACTTTTTATCTGTGCTTTTTTTATTATATTATTTTATTTTTTCAGTGTTCCAAGATTCATTGTTTATGCCTCACATCCACTGCTCCATGCAATACGTGCCCTCAGTACCCACCACCAGGCTCACCTACCCCTCTCTCCTCCAAGACCCTCAGTTTGTTTCTGTGTCCAAAGTCTCTCATATTTTGTCTCCCTCCCTGATTTACCTACTTCCCATTTCCTTTCCTTCTCCATTTCCTCAATATTACCCCTTATGCACCACAAGTAAGTGAAACCATGTGATACTTGAATTTCTCTACTTGGCTTATTTCACTCAGCATAATCTCTTCCAATCCGGTCGATGTTGCTACAAATGTTTGGTATTCATCCTTTCTGATGGAGGCGTTGTATTCCATTGTATATATGTACCACATCTTCTTTATCCATTCGTCTGTTGAAGGGCAGGTTGGGTCTTTCCACAGTTTGATGATTGTGTCCATTGCTCCAATGAACATTGGGGTACATATAGCCCTTCTTTTCACTACATCTGTATCTTTGGGGTAAATGCCCAGTAGTGCAATTGCAGGGTCATAAGGTAGCTCTATTTTTAATTTTTTAAGGAATCTCCACACTGTTTTCCAAAGCGGCTGAACCAACTTGCATTCCCACCAACAGTGTAAGAGGGTTCCCTTTCCTCCGCAGCCTCTCCAACAATTGTTGCTTCCTGTCTTGCTAATTTTGGCCATTCTGACTGGTGTAAGGTGGTATCTCAGTGTGGTTTTAATTTGAATTTCCGTGATAGCTAGTGATGATGAACATTTTTTCATGTGTCTGTTAGCTATTTGTATGTCCTCTGTGGAGAAGTGCCGTTTCATGTCCCATTTTTTGATGTGATATCTTCTTTTTGGAGGTTGAGTTTGAGGAGTTCTTTACAGATCTTGGATATCAACACTTTGTCTGTAGTGTCATTTGAAAATATCCTCTCCCATTCTGTGGGTTGCCTCTTTGTTTTGTTGACTGTGTCCTTTGCTGTACAGAAGCTTTTTATTTTGATGAAGTTCCAAAAGTTCACTTCGCTTTTGTCTCCTTTGCCTTTGGAGACGTGTCTTGAAAGAAGTTGCTGTGGCCATTGTCAAAGAGGTTGCTGCCTATGTTCTCTTCCAGGATTTTGATGGATTCCTGCTTCACATTGCGGTTTTTTCATCCATTTCGAGTTTGTCTTTGTGTGTGGTGTAAGAGAATGGTCTAGTTCCATTCTTCTATACTAGCTATCCAATTTTCCCAGCACCATTTATTGAAGAGACTGTCTTTTTTCCACTGGATATTTTTTCCTGCTTTGTTGAAGATGATTTGACCATAGATTTGTGGGTCCATATCTGGACACTCTACTCTGTCCATTGGTCTATTTCTCTGTTTTTGTGCCAGTACCATCGCTATCTTGGTAATCACAGCTTTATAATAAAGCCCAAAGTCAGGTAACGTGATGCCTTTTCTTCTTCAACAGTTCCTTAGTGATTCAGGGTCTTTTTTGGTTTCATATAAATTTTAGGATTGTTTGTTTCAACGCTTTGAAGAATGTTGGTGGAATTTTGATTGGAATGGCATTGAAAGTATAGATTGCTCTGGGCAGTATAGACATTTTAACAATATTTATTCTTCTGATCCATAAGCATGGAATGCTCTTCCATTTTTTGTGTCTTCTTCAATTTCTCTCATGAATGTTCTATAGATCCTCAAGTATAGATCCTTAACTTCTTTGGTTAGGTTTATTCTTATGGTTTTTGGTGCTATAGTAAACAGAATCGATTCTCTAATTTCGCTTTCTATATTTTCATTGTTAGTGTATAAGAATGCAACTGGTTTCTGTGCATTGATTTTGTATCCTGTCACATTACTGAATTGTTGTATGAGTTCTAGTAGTTTGGGGGTAGAGTCCTTTGGGTTTTCCACATAGAGTATCATGTCATCTGTAAAAAGAGAGAGTTTGACTTCTTCTTTGCCAAGTTGAATACCTTTTATTTCTTTCTGTTGTCTGATTGCTGTTGCTAGGACTTCTAACACTTTGTTGAACATTAGTGGTGATAGTGGGCATCTTTTTCTTGTTCCTGATCTCAGAGGGAAGGCTGGAAGTATTTCCCATTGAGAATGATATTCGCTGTGGGTTTTTGTAGATAGAGTTTATGAGGTTTGAGGAATGTTTTCTCTATCCCTATACTTTGAAGAGTTTTAATCAGGAATGGATGTTGTATTTTGTCAAATGCTTTTTATGCAACAATTGAGAGTACCATGTGGCTCTTCTTTCTTCTCTTACTGATTTGTTCTATCACATTGATTGATTTGCAAGTGTTGAACAACCCTTGCATCCCTAGGATAAATCCCACTGATCTCTCCCCTTTCATTCATAATTTTATTAATTTGCATCTTTTCCCTTTTCTTTTGGATTACTTTGGCCAATGGTTTATTGATCTTATTCTTTCAAAGAATCAGCTTCTAGTTACATTGATGTGTTCCACTGTATCTCTAGTTTCTAATTCATTGATCTCTGCTCTATTCTTAATTATTTCCCTTCTTGCGTGTAGGGTTGGTTTAATTTGTTGTTGATTTTCCAGTTCTTTAAGGTGTAATGAGAGTTGGTGTATCTGGGATTTTTCAATTTTTTTGAGTGACGCTTGGATGGCTATGCATATCCCCCTTAGGACTGCCTTTGCTGTATCCCATAGGTTTTGGATTGATGTATCTTCATTCTCATTAGTTTCCATGAAGTGTTTAAATTCTTCTTTGATTTCCTGATTAATTCAAAGATTCTTGAGCAGGATAGTCTTTAGTTTCCAAGTGTTTGATTTTCTTCTGAACTTTTTGTTGTGGTTGAGTTCCAGTTTCAAGGCACTGTGGTCACAGAATATGCACGAAAGAATCTCAATCTTCTGGTATCAGTTGAGCCCTGATTTGTGACTTAGTATGTGGTCTATTCTGAGGAAAGTTCCATGTGCACTTGGGAAGAATGAGTATTCTGCTGTTTTAGTGTGTAATGCTGTGAATATATTTATGAGATCCATCTGGTCCAATGTGTCATACAAGGCTCTTGTTTCTTTGTTGATTTTCTGTTTAGATGACCTGTCCATTGCTGAGAGTGGTGTGTTAAGATCTCCTACAATTAATGTATTTGTATCAACATGAGTCTTTATTTTGCTTAACAGTTGGCTTATGTAGTTGGCTGCTTTCATGTTGGGGCATAAATATTTACAATTGTTAGATCTTCTTGGTGTATAGACCCTTTGAGAATGATGTAGTGTCCTTCTGTCTCTCTGACTGGAGTCTTTAGATTAAAATCCAATTTGTCTGATATAAGAATTGCTACCCTGGCTTTCTTTTCAGGTTCATTCACATGAAAGATGGTCCTCCATCCCCTCACTTTCAATCTGGAAGTATCTTTACATTCAAAATGTGTCTCTTGTAAACAGCATATAGACGGGTCCTGTTGTTTTATCCAGTCTGCAACACTGTGCCTTTTTATTGGAGCATTTAGACCATTCACCTTGAGACTGATTATTGATAGATATGTTTTTATTGATGTCATGTTGCCTGTGAAGTTCATGTTTCTATAGATTACCTCTGTAAATTTCTGTTCTGTGTCACTCTTGGGTTCATTTCTCTTTTGTAGAACCCCCTCCCCCTTAATAGTTCTTGTACTGCTGGCTTGGTGATTGCATAATCTTTTAGACCTTGCCAGTCCTGCAAACTCTTTATCTTTCCTTCCATTTTGAAAGTCAGCCTTGCTGGGTACATTATCCTTGGTTGCATTTTTTTAATGTAATTTCCTGAATATGTCTTACCAGCCCTTTCTGGCTTGTCAGGTCTCTGTGTATAGGTCTGACATTATTCTGATGGTCCTCCTCTGTACGTAAGGGATCGCTTCCCCCTAGCTGCCCTTAAGAAATATTCTTTGATTTTATGATTCGTGAATTTCACAATTATGTACCTGGAGGTTTTTCTGACCTCATTGATCTTGGGGGGTGTCCTCTCTGCCTCTAGGACATGAATATTTGTTTTATTCCACAGATTAGGGAAATTTTCATTCATGATTTTTCAGCTATATCTTCTAGGCTTCTCTCTCTCTCAACTCCCTCAGGGATTCCAATAATTCTGATATTGGAACGTTTTATGGCATTATTTTTTTCCCTAATTCAATTTTCATGGTATTTTAGCTATTTGTTCCAAGACTTCTCTTGCTCCTCCTTCTTAATCCATCTGTCTTCTAAATCACTAATACGATCTTCAGCTTCACCTACCCTGGCTGTTAACATATTTAAATTAAATTGAATCTTGTTAAAAGCCTTTTTAACCTCTGGTAGTTTTGCTTTCACTTCTGTCCTTAGAGCTTCTATCTTGCTTCTAATGTTCTTTTCCAACTTAGCCATTGCTTGGATGATTGCTACCCTGAATTCCATTTCTTTCATATTGTTTATGTTCATTTTCAGTAATTCTGTGACAGGAGTTGCAGTCTCTGGGTTTTTCTTCTGTTGGTTGCTCCTCCTCTGAGTTATTTTGGTGAGGGGTGGTTGAGGGGATGTATAGCTGAATATATCAACCACTATCCAGGTGAGTTTCTCATTGGAAGATTTCAGAGCAATCAGAAGTCACCACAGAAAAGGAAGAAGAAAGAAAAAAGAGAGAGAAAAAGAGAAAGGAAGAAAGAAAAAACCCAACCAGAGTGGGCCCCAATGATAGGATTTATATGGTACAAAATTACAACAGAATAAAGAAAAAGGCCATCAAAAGTAAAAGAAAGTTGAAAAGATCAAAAGTTAAACCCAACCCAAATGACTCTCAAGACCAGTATTTATATATTACAAAGGTAAAAACAATTACACAGAAACACTGACAGAAGAATAGGATGGGAAGGTGACTGCGAATCCTCATTGTGGGCAAAGAAAGTATTTCCGATCCTCCTGGGTGTGTCTTGTTATTATTGTTAGAGAGGTCCACTTTCTAAAGATATAGGGAGATTAAAATTGGTTTGTATATAGGAGTAATATTGAATAGGAAGGAAGGATTACCTTGAAGCTTATAACTATATGTATATTTAGAAGAAAAAAGAATAAAGGAAAGAAGAGAGAAAAAAGGAAAAAAACAAAAAAAAACAAACAAAAGAAGCAACAACAACAAAAAACAGGTATGTGTTTGAAAAAGTTCAAGGTAAAAAGTTATTATGGAGTGTTGTATTAAGAATCACATTGTAATAATAAATGGGTTAAAAAATAAAAGAACAAAACCCATGAGAATGAATTGTAAAATAAAGTCAAAACTTTAAAAATAAAAATAGAAAAAAAGTTAAAAAGAAAAAGTGAAAGCTGTAGTTATAAAGTGAACAGCTTTGAGGGTAGTGCCAGGAGCTTAATATATTGCTATTTCTCTGATTTGGGGGTTTTACAGTTTTACAGAGACCCTTTGATATTGTCCTCTTGTTTTTCTGTCTTGTCTTCTGGGGGAGGGGCCTGCCACGCTGTTATTCAGTCCCTGTTACCTGGGCTGTCTCTCCGCCCCCTTTCTAGGGGCTGGGATCCATGGCAACCAGGTCTTCAGGTTTTTGTTCTCTGGAGGATTTGTTCTTTCATGGCTTTTTGCAGCTTTTCAGAAAGTCAGGCCAGAGGAAGATGTCTGTGCCCAGACCTCCATCTCAGAGAGAGGGCTCAGGTAAAAACCCTCTGGATGGTACGGGACACACAGACTCTCTATTTTCCCCTTTGCCTGGCCGCTTCTCAAAATCATGGTCACCCACAGCTGCTAGTCAGAATGGCACCCGAAGCCCCCACTTGTTTCGCTTCCACGCCATGGAAACCACAACTGATTTCTGATCATGAGACCTTGTCTATGCCCAGAGAGTCTCTGTAGTGCACACCCACGCAGGAAGGACTGAGATCCCGCAGTCCTGCAGGTCATGAGCAAGTCTGCAGAATCGCCTCCCTTGCAGGTTGCGTGCACCTGGGCAAGGGACAGAAAAAAGTGGCGGAAAAAAGTGGCGGAAAAAGTGTCAATTTTAAATATACTCTGCTCCACTGGGTTCCCTCACGTGGCACCAGGGAGCGCCTTCTATCCCTGGCCCGGGGCCACAGGTTTATATTCCTACCAAGAGCAGTCAGCTTTCCCCAGTTGCCTCCCAAGGCCCTCTGTTTTTGCCTGCTTTTAATCAGACCACAATTTGCTGTTGTTCCCCAAGCACAGCGCACTTTCGTGTTAGGGTATTGCTTTCCAATGGGTCGCTTCTGTGGGGTCCCTCCTCTGGCAGCCTTTTGTCTTTGCATATCACTCTGAGCGTTCCTCCTCCACTTGAACCTCTCTGCTGATGCTCTTTTCCCCCGTAGAGATCCAGAAGTGTGTAATATTACATTTCAGGCTGACTTCATGGGTGTTCAAAGTGTTTTTGCAGGTATTTAGCAGACTTCGGGTGACCCTTTGAAATGGGGACACTTACTATTCTGCCATCTTGCCCCGGCCTTGACAATCTACTTAAAAAAAAAAAAAAAAAAAAAAAAAAAAAACAAGATTAACATTTAAATAAGTAGACTTTGGACAAAGCAGATTGTCCTCCATCATACAGATTGGCCTTAT
>PITA01002861.1:0-25090 GCA_004023965.1 Spilogale gracilis | reverse complement strand
ACTCTTCCTTGAGTCTCTAGCTGCCAGCTTGCCTCTGCGCTTGACAGCCCCCACAGAATTCTCTCTCTGCACACACACACACACACACACACACACACACACACACACACACACACCTTATTCGTTCTGTTTCTCTGGAGAACCCTAACCAATGTAGAATGGCTGCAAAAGTTAGTAACGACCCCAAGATTATCTTCCAGGCTACTTAAGGAATTTGAAGTAGTGCTGGTGTTTGCCAAAGTCAAATGCTACAGAAACCTCTGTATTTGCAACAGAAAAAAGACCAGTGAGCAATAAGTTTTCATCAATGCCAATTTAAACAAGAGGCATGCTGGGACAAAACTGTAAAGAGTTAGAGAATAGGGGAATATGAGGACTGGAAGCATTAGACCGACAGCCCTTTCAAGACATTTTATAATGTTGGAGATTATTGTCTATCTATTATCACTATGAGTCCCTGGGTTAAAGCCCTTGCCTGTTGCATGGTCTATCATCCCACAACAGTTCTGTTTTAAGTATCAGCTTTATCAGTATTTAATTCATATACCATCAAATTCCCTTTGTTCATATGCACAAGTTAGTGGAGTTATGGAGCTGTGCAACCACCCCTAACTAATTCATCACACTTCTGCTGAGTCTCACTGTCCCATCTATCTGCTCATTGCCTCCATTTTTATCTTCTTAAAGTACAGAATAATCAGGTCTCTTCTCATCCGAAAACCTGTCACAGTCTCTGTTTACCCAGTTACCCATTATTTTGGTGTGGCTTCAAGACCTCCAGACTTTGGTCCCTTTCACATACTCTCCACTTTCAGAAAGATACAGGATTTTTTTTTTTTTAATTTCTCAGCAGCTGCTTTGGCACATGCTGTCCCCCTGATCTGGAACTCTCTACTCCCACCAAGCCAGCATCATATATAATTCCTACTCATCATTCAAACTTATCTCATATGTCATGAACCTCAAAGTGCCTCTCTGTTACATCATAACTGATTATCTAAAGGTTATTTGTGCATAATAGAAATCATGGAAATGGTTTTTATGAAGAGAGAGGGTTATACTTTCTCATAAAAAGTCCAGATTTGGACAGTCTCTGGGTGGGAATGGTGACTTTTGGTCCTAGGAGATCCAGGTTGTTTCTAACTTCACATTTCACTAAAACTAGGGATTTATCCATGTACCCATAGACAAAATTAGACTCACAGAAGATGCATCCTAAGCATCAAGATGGAGAAAAGAAGACAAAGTCACATTCTAGTGCTCTTGAAGAAAAAAACAAAAACAAAATAAAAAACAAGAATAACTGAAAGCTTTCAACTTCAACTTCCAATTTATTGATCAGCACATATTCGAGCAAGTGACACCAACTAGCTAGATGGCTGCTGGGAAATGTAAGCTTCATTCTTGGAAGTCAGTGTCCTAAAGAGGGACATTGGTAATTGGAGCAGGCAACTCAAAGTCTCTGTCACAAATGTAATCTAAGTTCTTTGAAACTTTTGGCCTAATTTTGCAACTGTTTGGGTAATAACCTTGGGTAATAATCTCATTCCTCTTTAGGTCATAAATTCTTACAGAAGGCCATACTTTACCTCTGTATCCACTGCAGTTTTCAACATGTTTGTTTTCACATAGAAGTGTGTTGGTGGGGGCACCTGGGTGGCTCAGTGGTTAAGCCATTGCCTTCAGCTTGGGTCATGATCCAGACTCCCATGACTGAGTCCCACATCAACCTGCCTGCTTGGTGAGAAGCCTGCTTCTCCCTCTCTGACTCCCACTGCTTGTGTTCCCTCTCTGGTTGTGTTTCTCTCTGTCAAATAAATAAAATATTAAAAAAAAGAGAAGTGTATTGGTGTTTAGATGATAAATCATAACTTACTGTCTTCTGAATTCAGAATCAATTATAATAGAGAAATAGGAGTAATACAGAGATAACTGGCAAAGTTGGAGTATGAAACCACAGATTAGACCTAAGACAAAATTTGTTTTCCTATAATATATCCCACAAATTTATGTCAGGCAAAGAAATCATACAACTACAGCTTTATACATTTAGATCTTGTTCTGTTGCTTCTTGCATAGAAGGTGGAAATAGAGAGGTCTTAAGCTCCCTCACAGACAGTAGTTCAAGAGATGGGTTCAGAGAATGAAAGAGAGAGGGAGAATGAAAGCCATGAGTAATGCATTCTTAGCACTCCTTTTATGAATTCCACCAGCTGCATGTGTTACTGATCTTTCTCTACTGAAGCCAGAAGAATAGGTAATTAGTGTTTCTCTTAACAAAGCATGTAGTACATGTTTATTAGAGACATTGTCCTGAGAATTTCAATATTTTCATGTCTAATGGCTTCATTCTTATTGTTCAGTAATTATAAAGGAGCTCAGCATCATATGGATTATCATCTCTCACATCAGGCCTGATAATCATCTTTAAGTGATTTCTTAAAGAAATAAGGAAAGTAAAAAAAAAAAAAGGAATAAGAAAAGTGAAGAGTTAACTGCTTGTTTAAATATATAACATCTAGAACTTGTTAAATTAAACAAGTATTGTTTCCATAGAAAACTCAGTTTTTTCTTCTGTATTTCATTGTTACTACTGGATATTTGATCACAAATGACCAAGACACAAAATGGAAATTTATGAAAGGTGTAAGAGATACATCACATATTAGGTGATAGAATTAATCTGTTCTTTCTAAACACTTTTTACACCCTCTAGTCTAGTTCTGATCTAACTATATTATTGTTTGCTCTTTAAAATTCTGTCTTGCCTGCTGGACTGCAAGTTCCTTGAGTGAAGGAACTAGGTCTTAATTATTCCTGGTGTTCCCAGAACTCAGGCATTTTCCCAGCAGACACAGCATATTTATTACAAGACTGATGACTACTCCGTTTTTTGAGATGAAGAATATATATCCCCAATGGGGGAGCTGGTAGTTCCTATCTACTTGTCTATTTGTGAATAAGAATAATGAATATAGAAATGAGAAAATCATTTTGTGCCCAAATACACTTTGTGTGGAATTTATTTAAGTCTTAGAGTATAGAAGTAAGTGAGAGAAGGAATTTCAGAGCAAAACACAAATGTCTAAAGCCTTAAGAAATACTTTATACAAAATAAGTACTTACTCAAATCATGGAGGCTAGTAGCGGTGGACACCTACACATATCCAAGAGAGTAGTACAACCACAAATTTTAACATGGACTCTTGCATTTGACCAATGCCAAGAAATCCCATTACTCTAAGTCACTCTGAGCATGTAATGGATATTGGTGATTCAACATTTGAGGTCTGGTTTTGGTTCTTGGTGTTATGTATACCATGTTGAAAAAGGCAGGCTTTCATGGAGATTGTGTTTAGAAATGGCAGTGAGCATGCACACATACAGAAAGACCTGAGAGATATTAAACAAAATGAAACAAACAAAAACACTGATACTTTGTAGCAAAGCTTTCTTCCCTCAGAATCTATTTTTTATAGGAGGTTTCATATGAAAACTTAGAGAATGAATTCTCTCACAGTTCATTAAATTCTACTAAACCTACATACTCTTTGTTAGATTATAGCTGTATTGTAAGTCATAAATCATCATATCCCTGACCCTAATGAGATAGCACAAGAGCATACGGGATATTTATACTGATTTTTTTCCCCTTGACTTCCTGGGTACATCAAGAGTTAGAATTGTTCAAGTCAGCCCTAACCTGATTAGACTTTCTTACTTCTTGGGTCAGTTCTAAGCAGGACAAAAGGAAATTAGTAGGCTCTGTTCAACCAGAGGATATGGCCTAGAATTAGGAGTTTCCAATTTAGCTTTCCATTTAACCCCATATCCTCTCTCACTCTTCTTTCCTCTTCTTTCTTCCATCACCAACAAAGTAGACCCATCTACTTTTTTTTTTATTTTTCTATGTGATGCTTCAATGATATGCTAGAAACAGAACCCTGTCTTAAAATTTCTTATACAGAAAAAAGCCTATCACCTCCAGCAACTGAGTCCTATTTCCCATTATCCAGTCCTATTTCCCATTATCCCATGGTGTCCTTCTTACCACCACTGACTTATGAATATTTGAAAACCAACTAATACTGACTGATAAATATTTTTTTCATATACCAAAACCTGTTTAGTCCAGGTCTTAACTTTCATCCCTTTGGAACTGCTCACTATCATAACAGCCTACCCTTAGGCAAGCCAATGATAGTAGGACATATTTTCTTTTTAGGTACTACACAAACTCAACATCCTTTCCCTTCCTCCACATAGCTCATATTATTGAGAACTCAACATATCTTTGAACATGCTCAAATTTTGATAATATCTAAAGAAATGTTTTATTTTGCATTGTATGCCCAGAAAGAATATAGAATTAATGTATGCAAAGAAAGATAAAAATAATCACGCAAAATATGTTTACTGACACTGACTAGCAAAGAACAAGACTCAGTTGTTATTCATCCTTTTCAGACACACTGCTTGAGTTAAGCAAATTTCAACTTGTTCTGTAGCATTAGTCAGACCTCCAAGCTTAAAATTTTGCATTGTTTAATATTTTCCATTACTGTGAAGGTAAACATAGTCATTAATCCAAAATCTTGGCAACAGCAGTGTTTTGTGTGTTACCACCAAGACTGTGGTAAATACATGAGTGCATAGGAAATTTTGATGTACAGTGTTTGGGAGAATGGATAAATAATGTTCTTGAAACATAGCTGAGTGGATGTTTATTCTGTAAACCACTATAACCATTTAAATAAGAAGCTTAGAATGATGTTAACACAGTTTTGAAATAGTCCAAAATATCTTCAGATATAATTCAAATTTATTTTCCAGCAATCATAAGAATCAAATTATCTTCTCCAGTAAAATGGTATTTTCTCCACCAAAGAAAATGAAGTAATGTTATAGAGTCATTTTTTAAGAGGGCAGATTTGAGAGTAAGCCAAATATCCAAGCCAATACTTGTTTTTAAAAGTAAAAGAAATAAGACAGAAAGAAAGAAAGAGAAAGGAAGGAAGGAAGGAAGGAAGGAAGGAAGGAAGGAAGGAAGGAAGGAAAAAAGAAAGAAGGAAGAAAGAAAGAAAGAAAGAAAGAAAGAAAGAAAGAAAGAAAGAAAGAAAGAAAGAAAGAAAGTTTGGTGCTTTCTTATAAGCTTCAGTTTTATACATGTACTCTAGAAGAAAAACTAAAACTTAATAATATATAATTCCATTACTGAATTCTCTATTGACATTTTTTAACATGTGTTTGGAGGAATTTTGGATGCTGAGTTACAAAAGATATGTCATATCTATACTTCATTTTCTTTCTTGTTTATGTGCAAAGATTTATTCAGGATAACCACTAAAGTGAGTCAATGGATAGTTGTCACTGCCAGTGGACCAGCCTCAGCAGAGATGTGGATCCTGAACCACGGGATGTCTGACAGGTGAAATAATGACACGGACACGGAGATCTGATGCAAGCTGACAGACCCCAGTTCAGTCAGGAGAGACCTATGAAGCAGGCTCAGGCTCACACTCTGGCTTTTTAGCATTGGCTTTCTAGCTCTAGCTCTCTAGCTCTGGCTTTGGCCCTCTTGCTCTGCTTCTGTCTCTCCTGCTCTCTGTCTGCTTCTGTTTTTGCTGCTTTCTTTGCTTCTCTGTTTCTGTCTCTCTTTGCTTCTTTTTCTCTTTCTCTCTTTGCTTCTTGCCTCTCTCCTCACTTTGCTTCCCTTTGCAGGCTCTCTGCCTTTTTCTCTGCCTTTTCCTTTGCCTCTGGTTCTGCCTTTGTCTCTCTTGATTGACAAGGGCCCCAGTCTTTTATTATTCAAAAGTGAGGAAGTTGGGTGGTGCAGTTAAATCTTTTTTTTTTTTTTTTTTTTTTTTTTTTTTTTTTTTTTTTTTTTTTTTTTTTTTTTTTTTTTTTTTTTTTTTTTTTTGCAGTTAAATCTTTAACTGCTCTTGCACCTGCCCTAGAGACAGGATTAATATTGTTACTGCAGGGTACAGAGTGATTGCTTAAACTCACAGAAGTTGAGACCATTGAGGCAGAAGGATCAAGGGATGCAAATAAGAGATACAGAGATATGATTACCAGGAGGAGGATTAAATGGAACTATGTCTTGGATAAGCACACAAAGGACATATTGCCCTGACTCACAGGGTACATGGCTTTCTGGATTCTAGGCGGGGAAAGCTCAGAGGGTCTTTCATTCACATTCACAGGTACCTCCACCAAAGTTTCCAGTGGCTTGGGCCTGGCGGGAGGGGCAGATCCCACACTATCCCTGACAGATGGTTGCCTAATAAATGCAGAAAAAAGAAACAATTTCAGGATAACTTTTTAATGTGTCAAGTTGTCTGGGTCCATAAACTGAAGAATGAAAAATTGTTCCCAGTCCTAATTCCAAATACAATTTTTAAAAGACTTTGAATCTCCTAATGGAATCTTATATGGCCAATTTCCCCCTGATGAGACTGGGAGTTGGCACATATATGACCAAAATTCTTCAGTAAGAGACAAAGCATTTCCTAAATTATGTCTAAACTATTTTTAATGTGTTAATAAACTTCAGAGATAGAATAGAGAGCCAACTGTGTAGAATATGACGGAGAAATTGTCGTGTCAGCCTGAGTCATCTACGTTTTCTGGCTTTTTGATATAATTTAGATTATATTTTCCATTTTGGAGGATAATGAATTTTGGGAATCTCTTAAAAATAGTCATTTAGAGTAAGTTGTATTATGTGGAAAATATTTGAGGAAATAGAATTTGATACAATTATTATATAAGATTCATGTGGTTCCTGCAAACACAATGTATATATGAAGTGGCCATCATAATGCCATGCTTCCCAATCAACTAAAAATATACAAAATGTGAATGATTGAAGACAAAGAACAAAGAGAAAGGAAAAATAAAAAACCACTTACCTCCTTTCTTCATTGATTGATAATCTGGATTTTCTGTCTTTGTAGTAAGAGCTCAGGTAGAAGATATTAGACTGTGAAACTACATGTAAAAACATTCTTCACTCCGACATCCTTCTGGTCTGTTTATAAAATGAGGATTGTGTCTATGTGATTTCTAAGATCCCTTCCCATGTAACACTGAGTTACCATGGTATATAATTGTGTTCTCCATAAGAAATATAACCCCTATGAAATTAAGAGAAGCAAGTAAGATTGATTTTTCAGACATGTAGAAGATTAACACTTTAAAGGTGATCTGAAGGGGCACATGCACCCAAATGTTTATAGAAGCAATGTCCATAATAGCCAAACTATGGAAAGAACCTAGATGTCTATCAATAGATGAACGGATAAAGAAGATGTGGTAGAGATATGCAATGGAATACTATGCAGCCATCAAAAAGAATAGAATCCTGCCATTTGCAACCACATGGATGGAAATGGAGGCTATTATGCTAAGCAAAATAAGTCAGTCAGAGAAATAATCATCATATGATCTCTCTGATATGAGGAATTTGAGAGGCAGGGTGGGGTGTCACTGGGGGTAGGGAGGGGGAAAAATGAAACAAGATGGGACTAGGGAGGGATACCAACCATAAGAGACCCTTAATCTCAGGAAACAAAGTGAGGGCTGCTGGGGGTGAGGGGGAGGGATGATGAAATGCCCAAATTCCAAGACCCCCCAAAGATGACCACCAGAGTCCAGAGTCAAAGCCAAAGGGCAAGGGTCGTTTATTGCAAGTTCAAACCCTGACCTCCGCGCACTCGTTACCAGTGACGCCAGGAGGCCCAGTACAGCAGATTTTACAGCTTTTTATAGATAGGCACAAACAAATTCGGGACTTTTCACGATACTTGGACTCTTATAGGCTGATATTTAAATTTGAACACCAGCATGATCTGATTGGTTCCTGTGCTTATTAACTGAAACCACAGAGGGGCACTCCCACCCAGCATGAAAGGGGGAAGGGTGAGTCTTTCAACATAGCCACATTCCTGGAGCCAAATGGCCATTATCTATTGTTCTCAGATCTGAAGGCGCGGAGAAGGGCTGTGTGATTACAGGGTGGTTATAGGAGGGCTGCTTTTTACACTTTCTTAGGGTCTAGCAAGCGAGTGTACAGAAGCCAGGTGGCTGTTATAATGGTCCTAAATTTTATTTTTCACGCTCCTCAATAGTATGGCTGGGTTATGGACATTGGGGAGGATATGTGCTATGGTGAGTGCTGTGAATTGTGTAAGACTGATGATTCACAGAACTGTACCCCGAAGCAAATAATACATTATATGTTAATTTAAAAAATTAAAATAAAAATAAATAAAAGGAGGAGTTAACTCATGGCAAAATTTTGCCAGAATTAAAGCATCCCAATAGGAGAAGGAACAGGTATAAAGGAAGAATCAAATGGAAGATATCCTGACAAAGGTACTAGAACATATAAAATAGAAAGCATAGAAGGAGCTATTCACTGAATTATGAGTTTTGACTACATTGATGGAGAGTTTATCATAGATCAAGAAATGTGAAATACAGAACATCTGAAAATAAGACTTAAACTGGTATGTGTACCAATCATGAAAAATAAAATTATCATTTTGAACCCATTCCAGCACAACAGTCAAGTGCTGAGAACTGAGAATCAATATCTAAAGAATTCTCAGGGAATAATGTTAGACGTGTGTTCTAACCAAGGGCAGTATTCACATAAAAAGAAAGGAAAAAGGCATTTTGACATATACAAGAATTTTTAAAAAGGCAGTATCTCTATAAAAGTCTATTTGAAGATGCTGTCCAGTCAAATAAATAATAAATCAAAATTAAACACACATGAATCAATAGGTCAAAGAATGAAATGACTAGGAGAGACTTCTGAATCCAGGCAAACATATCATTAAATCCTAATAGTTACAGCAACTGGTTGCAAAAGAGAATAGAAGCACTTCAAATTTAGAGATAAAAACCAATATATTGAAAAATAATAGACATGCAAAAATATCATTAAGTATGTAAAATACTGGAAGACTTGGCCAGATGGGGAAGGGTATAAAGTGCTTCATGTTTCACAGCAGAGAACAAAAAGATATTAATTTCTATACCTGATAGCCAAAAATGAAAGTTTAGACAATACTATCTAAAGATATAGATGTAATCACTCTGAGAAAAAAACAATGAATAGACTACACTCCTTCTAAATTAGCAAAGGTACAAAAGAAACAATAACAAAACAACCAAAATAAAGGATATATATAGTATAAAAGAAAAAAGAATGTTTAGACTTAAATGCCTGAAGCAAAACAAAAAAATCTGATAAGGCAGTAAAGGTAAATTTCACCAAACCAATAGGGTACATCCTGAAAACTTCAAAGGGGAATAAAATAAGTTGTAAATTAGTAATAATCAAATCAACCTCTTATTTTTCATCAATAAAACTAAATGCCAAAAAGTAAAACACCTTCAAAATTTTGAGATAAGTAATTTTTAATCTAGGATTCTATATTCTTATAGTACATTATACAGTTACTGGGAAATAGTCACTTCCTCATAGTAACAGGATTATACAGCTCTGTCAATTGACCTGTGAGTTGCCTGTGCATATGCTCTCATGGCACTGATAACAGATTTCGACCGTGTGACATGCTTTGGCAGTTGGGATGTGAATGGACATGGTATTTGCCAGATCTGTGTTGGAAGCTTTAAATGTTGTTGCATGAATTGGTTTGACATGACCTGATGTCTCTGCCTTATGCTGTGAGAATGTGCAACCTAGACAGGGGCTATTCTGTCAGCATGGGACTGGGAATGAGAAGAAATGGAGCCATGCTGAGCTCCTGAGCCACACTGAGCCATGCTGAGTCAGAGTTGAAGCTAATCCACAGCCCTCATGCAACATGAGCCAGAAATAAGTATGTGCTATTGTAAATGACTGAGGTTTGAGGACTGTTTATTGCCATAGCAAAACTGAAAATACAGCCATAAAAATGGCTTTTACCCCTTGAGGAGGGAATTTATTGTATTCTCAACATGCATTCTCTCTTTATCTAACATTAGCACAGAAATTTTCATTTGGGAACTACTCCAACTTACCATACTAAGTATGGGAGATACTATGCAGTAGCTTGAACACTTATGGCCTTCTGATGAGAATATAAAATGTTGCAGACATCTTGGAAAACCAGCTTGATGTTTCCTTAGAAAGTTAAACACACACCTGGGGCACCTGGTTGGCTCAGTCAGTTAAGTCACTGATTCAGTTTTGGCTCAGGTCGTGATCTCATGGATCGTGAGACCAAGTACTGCACCAGGCTCTGTGCTCAGCAAGGAATCTTTTTTAGGAGTCCCTCCCTCTGCCCCTACCCCGCTTCGAATAAATAAACATTAAAAAAAAAAAAAGTTAAACGCATGCCTGTCCTATAACCTAGCCATTCCACTCTTAGATATTTATCCAAGTGGGGGTATAGGGGAAGCATATGCTCACATAAGTGACTTTTACAATAATATTCTGAGCAGTTTTCAGCTTTATATGTGATAGTCAAAAACTCAGAGCAGAGCTTCCAGAATGACAATCCGAGGAGCAACTTGAACCTGCTTTTCAGTGAAATAACCATAACAGTGAATACTTTTCCAAAAAGACATATTTAGGAAAAGGTTGGTATAGCCAATATCAAAGAAATTACTGCTACTCTTCTGGGGTTTTCATGGTTTCAGATCTCATATTTAGGCCTTTAATTCATTATGAGTCTATTTTTTGTATAGTATAAGACCAGGGAAGTGGTGGTGGAGGGGAATGGATGAAATAGATGAAGGGGATTAAGAGTATTCTTATCATGAGGAGCAATGAGTAATGTATGCAATTGTTGATTCACTATATCATATACCTGAATCTAATATAACATCGTGTGTTAATTATCCTGGAAAATACATACATACATACATATTTAGAAAATAAAAATAAAACCAAATAACAAAACCCAGTCCTTTAAAGTCACTGGAAACTGCCCTACAGATATGCAAGTGAAGAAACATTTATTTAATAAAATCTACTAAATGCCAATAAGAACAGAATGCCTATGATAACCCCCAACCTTATCCCTCTTTCCCTCAATATGACAGAAACTTGAATCTGTTCAGGTGTGACCAAGATAATGGGGCTTTATCTTGCCCCAGATCTATATAAGATATTCTATTATCTTCTCAGGAAGAGAAGACTGTAAGCATTTCTCATCTTCCCTTGTGTTTTGGAAGCTAAATTCCAAACAAATCCAGTGAAGAGGTAAAAGATTCCCTTTCGCCACTGAACTTTCACTCATTGGGTACAGGCTTTACTTAGGAAAAGCATATATTAACAAATATAAGCTTTGCCTCAGCTTATTGAGCGTGCAAAGGTTTCATGCTGGTCAGCCAAGAAAATCAGAAGCTACCCTCCTCACTCAGCACTTTGTTCATAAAGTGAAGGAGTCACTTTAAGACAAATGGCCCAGTGTCTTCTCTCCCACACCTTTGGTAAAGGACTGAAATTTTGCCCATGGAAAGAGACAGGGCCAGAGAGCTTCAAAACACTCCTCAGGTGAACCAACTTTAGTGGGAGTAGAGTGTGGTAAATTTAAAGCCTAAAAAGGCACTCTTAAAAAAATTGGAAGTTTAGAGGGCAAGCAATTAAGAGGCTGGTGGCTCTAAAAGAGAAACAAGGTAAAATACAGGTCAGTTAGTTTATCAGAAGGAACCAGAGGAAGAAACAGCTAAAAATATCCCTGCTAATTTCAGAACAAACCTCAAATACTGGCTTCAGAAATGACCACCCCTCACTCCTGCAAAGGGACCTGGGAATTTGTTCACACTGTAGAGCAATTTATACCCCAGGGTATTACCAAGAACAACAGAGCCATCAGCCAGCAATCAGTGGAGCCTAACAGCTGGGTGTAATACCAATGAGGCAGACAGCTTAACAGGAAGAACAGAAGAATCAAAGAGAGCTCTGCTGAAAATCTGTCATTTGTGGATGATATGGCCAACCCCCGCAACCTCTGATGTGTGACATCAGAGGTTTCCTGTTGCAAGGAAACAGACTTCAGACAAATAGTTTATGCAAATTACTACCCAAATCAACAAACAGTAGCAAGAAAGCCCTGAACAAGGGTGATAGACACCCAGAGTTACTACCATATATTATCTAAAGAGTCAGTTTTCAATAAAATATCACGAGACAAGCAAAGCAAAGAAACTGGAAAGTGTGAAAGTGTGATCCATACTAAAAAAAAAAAAAAAAAAAAAAGGCAAGTAACAGAAACAGTTTGTGTGAGGGTGAGGTGTCTACTTAAGCAGACAAAATCTTCAAAGCAACTATTATAAACATGTTCAAAAAAACTAAATGAAACCGTGCTTTAAGAAATAAAGGAAAGAGTTCAACTGGTTGACAATTTGAGGGGCCCCATGGACCTACTTCTCAGTGAAACTGGTGAAAATTATGAAAGAACAATCATTTGCCTGATTAGGTTGAATGAAAAAATGCCAGACAAAATTATGTACTGTAACAGTTTATTCATATAAAACTCTAGAAAGTGTAAACTGATCTAAACTGACAGAAGGCAGATCAATAGTTGCCTGTAATGCCAGGACTGGGGTAGGAGGGTGACAGGTGTGATGGACTAATTACAGGGGATCACAAGGAAACTTTTTGGGGGTGATATATGAATTATTTTGATGGTGGTGATCCTTCATAAGTGTATACATATATCAAAATGTGTCAAGATTTATACCTTAAATATATATAGTGTTTTATGCAAATTCTCAATAAAGCTCTCTAAAAACATTGGGCAAAAACACAACAAAGGAAAGCTAACAAAAGAATGCAGGGGTCACAATTCAATAGTTTTATCATTATAGCATTTAACTCGTGAAATGTCTTTAAAAGCTATCCTCCCATTATATGTACTCCATTATTGCACTACAAAAATTACTGATTTAAAAAAATTATAAAGGATCAACACTAAAGCACAGAATTAATCCTGAAGGAAGACAGAAACATTTTGAAGTTCTCTATCCATCCTTATACTCCTTTACAGTTTCAGGGTTGTTCTAAATGCAGAATGGTTTGATTACTTGAACATCTGCAGAGATAAATAGTCTGTTCCTTTCCCAGACTAGTGTTTATCAAACTGCATAAGAATTACTATGCTTACTTTATGTACAAAATAAAATTATGTATATGGGATGTATGACCAACTTACAGAGGTTTCCAGTACAAATTGGTTAAGGTCTGATTTCTTTGCCTTACAAGCATGAATACAATCTAAGTTAAAGCCAAAGGCATTAAATCAGACAAAGAGGGCTGCCTGCATGGCTCAGTCATTAAGCTTCTGCCTTCTGCTCAGGTTGTGATCCTGGAGTCCTGGGATCAAGCCCCACATTGGGCTCCCTGTTCAGTGGGAAGCCTGCTTCTCCCTCTCATTCCCCCGCCTGTGTTCCCTCTCTAGCTGGGTTTCTCTCTGTCAAATAAATAAATAAATAAAATCTTTTTAAAAATAAATAAATCAGACAAAGAGTTACTCTATCAAAATGAGTGTACAATCAGGATTATAAGAGTGTAGTAAGGAACCATTATTCCCTCAAAAAGTTAGCAACAAATATATGGAAATAATAGCAAGGAATACAAACAAGTAGCAGAAAAATCTAGTAGAAGTTTTCTGTCCTTCGCAGTTATTTAAATCTTAAGGAGTGGTCAGATAAATCCAAATGCGCAATGAAGTAAATAAATGATATAAACTCTATTTTCAAAAGCTGATTATTTTTGTGGTACATTTAGTAATATAAAATACTTTGTATTTATTAGTCGCTTAAGTATAATTTGACATTAAAAACCTTGGTTTTAGAGATATGTCAGACTTTACTATAGAGACTACCTTTTGTGTTAATTTATTAGCATTTGCATTTGCAATCATTAGCATCAGGTTTTGGAATGAAGATCACCTCAAACTATAACTACTGCTGTCTAACAAACCCCTGTAATCCTCAGTTGCATACCAAAAAAAAAAAAAGGCATTTCATTATTTTTCAGTAATCTATGAATGGGTTGGTGGTTCTTCCGATATTTCACCTAGACCCATGTATGCCACCTTCTTCAGATGGAGGGTTAGCAGGGACTGGAATATGCAGGAAGGGCTTACTTTTCAGGCAGTCAGTACTGAGTGTTAGTTGTGGTATATTAGTTCTTCTGCATGTAGACTTCCATCCTACAGTATTCTTTTTTTTTTTTTATTGTTACTAAAATTTTTTTTCCAGTGTTTCAAGATTCATTCCCCATTCCCCACACCCAGTGCTCCACACTTTAGGTGCCCCAGTACCCACCACCAGGCTCTCCCATCCCTCCACCCCATCCTACAGTATTCTTGACTAGTTTCTGAAATGGTAGTCTCAGGGCAGTTCAAAGTGGGCACTGAAACACTCTTAAGGCCCAGGCTTAGGAATCATTTTCTATTGGTCAAAGCAGGTCACAAGGTTAGCCCTGTTCAAACATATGAAGCTAGGCAGGGAAAATGCCCTCAAGATTCTTAGAGACCCTTCTGGCAAACAGAGATGAAAATGAGCACCAACTTGAATCTCTCAGAGAACTTAACAAAAATCATATGGCCGTGATTAGATCTTTGTCCCCTGGCTCATATTATGTTGAAGACTTTTTACGGCTAGACAGAATGATGCTTCTAACACAACATGCTCTGGACCTTCTACATTTTTCTAAATTCTAATTGCAAATCATTTCCTTTGTGACCGCCGGGGACCAGCCTCGGCAGAGCTGTGGGTCCCGAACCGCGGGATGTCTGGCGGGCGAAATAATGACTTGGACATGGAAATCTGATGCAAGCTGACAGACCCGAGGTCAGTCAGGAGAGACCTATGAAGCAGGATCAGGCTCATGCTCTGGCTTTTTAGCATTGGCTCTGTAGCTATAGCTCTCTAGCTCTGGCTTTGGCCCTCTTTCTCTACTTCTCTCTCTTCTTCTGTCTCTCTACTCTCTGTCTGCTTCTCTTTCTGCTGTTTGCTCTGCTTCTTTGCTTCTGTCTCTCTTTGTTTCTTGCTTCTCTCCTCACTTTGCTTCTGTCTCTCTGTGCAGGCTCTCTTGCTGTTTGCCAGCTCTCTTGCTCTCTCCTCGAAGGCTCTCTTGCAGCCTCTGCCTTTGTCTCAGTCTCTCAGTCTCTCTGACTGTCAAGGGTCCCAGTCTTTTATTAGTCCCAAGTGAGGAAGTTGGGTGGTGCAGTTAAATCTTTAACTGCTTTTGCACCCGCCCTAGAGACAGGATTAGTATTGTTACTGCAGGGTACAGAATGATTGCTTAAACTCACAGAAGTTGAGACCATTGAGGCAGAGGAATCAAGGAATACAGATAAGAGATACAGAGATATGATTACCGGGAAGAGGAGTAAATGGAACTATACACGTCTTGAATAAGCACACAAAGGACATATTGCCATGACCCACAGGCTTTTCGGATTCTAGGTGGGGAAAGCCCAGAGGGGCTTTCATTCACATTCACAGGTACCTCCACCAAAGTTTTCTGGTAGCTTGAGCATGGCAGGAGGAACGGCCCCAACATCCTTCTTTAGCTCATCTTTTCTTCCAACACCTTATCATTCTCAGCTAACTGAAACCAATCTGCCCTCTCAATATTCTGCCTATGAACATCCTTAACCCGTTCCTGTTTGTTACGTATATTTTCCCATTTTCAATTTTTGTGTTAATTGTTTCACTGCTACATTTCTCTCACCTCCAACAGTCCCTTTGTCATTCTGCCTATCTTTGCTTATAGGTTTCTCACAGCTTCTCCAAATTTTATCCACCTGCCACCTGGTTCAAGGCACAGTGATTGTAAGGTTATGTTATAGTAGCTCCCAACTTCTAGGTACTGGGTTCTGTCCTTGTTAACTTTTGGTACAAAACAAACCACGCTGTGGCTGGGTGGTTTAAACCACAGATATTGATCATTTCTCCTCATCTTGTAAGTTGGCAGGTGAGTCCCCTGCTATTTTACTTGGCAACCTTCAGTGGCTTCTAGAGGACAAACTAGGATATTTGGAAAAGAAAGTTTTCTTTAACCCCTCTGAGTTATTTCTGAGGATCTGGTAATAAAAGGATTAACAAGATTATCAAGGAAAAATAAACAGAATTTTATTAACATATGTGCCTCACATATACATAGGGGATAACAGGGGAAAATGAGTAATTAAAAGAAATGTCTTAGAGTTCAACCTTAAACAGGAGGAAAAGAGATATACAAGTTGTCTATGAATGGGCCCTTAAAAGAACAGATGAAAGATGTGATAGCTTGTGACAGTTTGCCTGGGTATGGTGTACACTTAGGCCTTTGTTTCTATAATAAGAGACCATCTTTCCTGGTTGATAAAACTCTCAGAGAGGGAATTTATGACAATAGATCTTCGTTTGGATCTGTTTTTAGGCAAATAAGGGGAGTTCGTAGAAACCCTCCCCCTGTGGTTGCTGTTTTTCAAATGTCCATAGTTCAAAATAATCAAAACGCCAAAGAAGCATGTTTGAGGATGACATATTTTGCTACCCTTAGCCATAAGGTACCATTTGACCTAACTCATCTATTTGGAAGTTGGTGCTACACCCTTTTTATGACAACGTAGTTCTCCAAGTTGTCTTACTTTCCAGTGGGCCAGACCACCTTTCTTATATAATGGTCTTGGAGTAGCAATTTGACAGAGTAAAGGCAAATACCGGAAAGCCTCTTAAGCCAGAATTAATGCAACAGAATTTCCAGTATGTTTTATTGTTTAAAGATGTCACAAAGCCAGCCAAGATTCAAGGCATTGAAGAATTAAACTTCATCTTTTCACCTTAGTTACTATAAAGAATTGGTGGCCTTATTTACTGGCTGTAAATGTCGAGCACAAAGATTAATAAAGTCACAAAGACGTCTGGAAACATTGTATTCTCATTAATTTAAAAACATAAATATTAAAGAGAAAGAATAATCACAATTTTTATCTCTTGCTTTTACAGAAATAAAAATAAATAGTAAACTTCTAAAGAAGAAGAAAACATCTAGTCCCTCCACATGTTATATTTTTCTTTATTTTTTCTGTGAATGACTTGACTCAATGTTTTGGTTTTAATTTTCTTGAACAACTTAGGTATTCCAAGGATGGAAACCATCATAATAAAAGTTTCCTGGCATGAAGAATCCTACTTCTCATAATAAAACTGGGGGAAAACAAAAAACATAGATTCTTCATAAAGAGATCCCTTTGGTGCTGCTGAAACACAGCATGGATGACTGGGAGGTGTTACAAAATTAGTTGGTGTATATACACGTAATTATATATACATAGAATTAAAATCAGTTTAACATTCCATCATATGCAGAGTTGGAAAGTAGTCTCCTGTGTCCTCTGCATACAGAGTCATCATTTTTATATATTCTATCTTAGAGTAAGTTGGGGTTTTTTTGGAGTTTGGCTTTGTTTATTCAATATTATGCTTGTGAAGTTTATACACACTGACATGGATGACATCAGTTAATTTGTGTAACTTTTAATTAAAGTGTCCCATCTTGCATAATATATTTCAAATAGCTTATCCACTTCAATATTGGTAGTATTTCAAAATGTGCCATTACAATAAATTTAAAAAACTCTGTTTATATCTCCTTGCTTACATTTGCAAAATTTTGTCAAGGAGTGGAAACACTGAGTTGTGGGATAGGAACATATTCAAGTAACCTAGATATTGCCAAATTCTTCTCTCAATGATTTTGACACATTACATTCCTACCTACCCAAAGTACGCAGCTGTTCCAGGAGGTCCACATCATCTCCCAACACTTGAAATTGCTAGACATTTTGATTGTTTTAACTTAAATGTGTGAACTAATGTCTCATGGTTTTTAATGAGAATTTCAGTTATAACCATCAGTCTTGGGTTGTTCGCCTTTTTCCTATTGATTTTTAATTCTTTATACAGTCTACTTTCCATTTCATTGTCTGTCACGTATGTTAGTTTCTTATGCCGTGAACTGAATTTTAATATTGGCCTTAAGTAATTCTAAGCAGGTGGCCTATGGATCACATTTTGAGAAAAAAAATATTTATAGTTTGAAGTGAAAGATAATGTCTTTAAAATATTAAGATTCATCTGGAAATTAAAAAACATAGGTATGATATAAATTTCTTCTCTGTAATCCAATCATCCTCATACAAGTATATTTATGCTATAATAACAATAGATGCTTAATTGACTTCATAATTTTGCATCTTGAGGGGCATTATATTACTATGCCCAGTCAGTAATATTTGTGGAGACTGAAAAGTCTTCACTATTTTCAAGGTATTCCAATGTAAATAAAGAATATTGATTTAAATTCATTCTTTATGTAAATAAAGAATATTGATTTAAACTCAGTCTTTATGAGTTGATCCGGGCTTCTGCGTGTCTGGCACTATACTCATCACTCAGGATGGAGTGAAGAGGATACATAACTTGCTCACTAGCAACTTTTGTCTGGAAGAAAAAAAATCCTAAAATATGAATACTTTGAGTACAGTTTGTGTGGTGCAAGTGCTGTTACTGAAGGCATAATAGGACCACTTATGTAAAATTAGGAGGTCAACTAATGCTAGTAGCAGATGGTACCTAAGTTGAGCCTTAAAGACTAAAGTGACATTAATTGGTCAAGTGTTGCAAAAATCACCCTAATTATTGTTACCTCTTGTGACTTTTTTACAAATATAAGAGTTAAAGCTATCACTAGGTACCTACTGAATCTAAATCCTTGAGGTTCGGTACCTGGAATATGTATTTTTGAAACTTCCCAGGTGATTTTAAAAATCAGCTATTTTGTTGGATCCATTAAGTTAGACAAACGAGAGATAAAATCCAATCTTAGCATAGAAGCAGGAGAGGGAAGATGTGAAAGTATGATTAACCTGAGCATGTTTTGAGGACTGCAAATAGATCAGAATGGCTGTTGTGAAGAGTGTGACTGGGAACATGGTAGAAGAAAAGCCTAAAAGCTAAGCACAAACCAAATGAGTAATACAATTAGTAAAGAACATGACATGTAATAGATCATCAATAAATATTTACTAAATGATGAATAAATCAATAAATAGGTAAGGTCATGAGTTTACATGCCTTGGTCAGAGTTACATGCTTATCTTGAAGTTTATGAGGAACCAGTGACAGACTTTTAAGGAGAGGAGTGGAAATCAACATTAAATTAACATAAATAAAATACTGAAAAATGACAAAAAAGCCTGTATATTGTTTTAATTTCTTAAAGACTCTCTGGAGTTATGACTGGCATTCGTAAGTGATGGTTTTCCAAATTCTTATGAATTTTCTATTGAAAGTCCTTAGAACTTAGCACAACTGCCGATCAAATTTCACTAAACCCATTGATAGAAGAAACAATTCAAACCTGACACAGAAAGGACTGACTGTCCTATTTTCTACCTGTTTTGAGAAGTATGACATGTACCACAGGGAGAAAATAATCATCTTAATTTTCTGTCATTGTAATGAATAATAGAAACATATAAATGATACTCTGAATATTTTATTTTTTATAATGGAACACATTAATCTCTTTTGGTTTTGACAGTATGCCTTTTTCCCCCCAAATTCAATGTTTGAAATGCTGTACCTTCGAAGAGCACTTAGCTGATTACAAAAGTAGAAAAAAAATCCTCTTAGCTCTTCATGAATAGTAGGTAGAAAAGAAAATAGGAAGGTAAAACAGAGGAAGGGAAAGAAGAGATGACAAGTGGGAACCATTCTCACCATGAATTTTAATTAATGCACTTTTTAATGTGCCTGCAGTGCTCTGGTGTGAAAGAGAAGCTTAGAGGCCAAGGTACGTGATTTAGTCGTTTGAAGTGACTCTCCTCGCTTGGAACTGATGCCACTTAAAGATAAATCACTTTAAGTTTGCCAGAGAAAGCAGCCTCAGAGAGCAGATGCCCAGGAGTATGAAATTAACTCAGGACTCATGTAAGTGAAGGACTAAAGTAATTTGGTCCTGCAAACCAAACAGGACTGGGCCCAGAACAGAAGGCATTGTGGTCATCAAATCTTCATCTTCAAGCTAGCTGTTACCTGGAAAATATGAGTTACCATTAGTATTAACACTCTATCTTTAAGATGAATCTCAAACTTCTTATTGAAGTATAAAAGGCCTTTCTCAATCTGTCTTCAGACACTCTCCTTCAGATGTTTCCTCATCTTTTACCTCTATTCTTGTGAAGCTTTACTATGTTCTCAGCTACAACACATGATCTCCCTCTAGTTGCTACATCTTTTTATATGTTCCTCCCTTTGCCTGGGGAACATTTTTTAAAAATTCTCTTTTATACTGAGATAACAGTTACTTTTTTTCAACTTTATCTGTCCTCATTTACACTAAGATGGGTCATACGCTTTTCTGCATATGTTTTCATTTCTCTTTGCAGATCAGTTTATTCAATTTATTTAATTAAAGAGCTCAAAAATTAAAGTGCTCCACTTTATTCTAAACTTGGGATCATCAATCAGTTCAACACATTTAGGGGGCTGATGGGGGATACAACTAGCAGAGGACCAGGTATAATAAATAGAGAATGGCAGCGTTATGGATTTAGATGTGGCATGTCCTTCACAAAAGAACTTTATTTTTTTTTTAAGATTTTATTTATTTATGAGAAAGAGAGAGAGCAGGGAGGGAGCAGAGGAAAAGTGATAAGCAGACTCCCCATTGAGTGTGGAAACCCACGTGGGGCTGGATCTCAGGATCCTGAGACCATGACCTGAACTGAAACCAACTTAACCGACTAAACCACCCAGGAACCTCCACAAAAAACTTCAATACTCTGCTTCTCTTATAACTTTCCTTGACAAACAAAATATAAAATACAAAGAACTAAAATCATTAAGTCAAATGTATTTTGTTTTACAGCTACTACTTTCTTGAGATTACACATTATACACTTCTTCATGTTTTCATTTTACAACATCAAGTTGACAAATAAGTGGGATTTGTAAGTATGAATCAATAGGAAAAAAATGACTGAATGAATGGATGGGATTATTCCTGATCTCCAGGAGTCCCAACTTTCTTGGTTCCACTTATAGATACTTCAGTTAGTTGACAGACTGAGAAGTGCTGCAGAAAAATGAAAGTAAGAGAAGATGACTTTTAAATATTTAGTATCAGATAGACAAACAAGTTATACATCTTGAGGTTCTTAACAAGAACTAGTCTTTAAAAAACTACAAATTTCTAGCCCTAAAAAATGATATGCTAGATTTCTAGCAATGAAATAATTAGTATTTGTTGATATATTTTTTTATCTTTCTTTACTTCTTAAATTATAATTTTTAAAAGTAATTCTAGCGAAGTCAGGATACTACTCATATTTCATATCATATCCTCAAAAGTCAGCATTTTGGAAGGAAGAGTCAATTTGGTGTTGGTTTTTTATCCAACTTCTCTGTAGCTGACTTTATTTTGAAGATTTAATAGGAAACTATAAAAGTTTTAAAAAAGTATTGAATTTGAACTGGATACTGTTGCCTGATGAAGATTCTGAGCTGAGCTCTGTTATCATCGTAAAGAACAATTAGCAAATACTGAAGAGGTATTAACTATATATTCCAAAAGTAAACAAGTAAATAAATACAAGGACACTTTATGAGGTCAAAAAAAGGATTAAGGGAGTAGAAAACTGAATACTCCTTATCATGTGTGTCAATATTATTTAATGCCATGTCTTTTGTTACAGCTCAAATAATTTCAGACACAACCAGGGGTATGCATTCCACAGTTTGAAACTATAACGGTAGATGAAGACCACTGACCTAGCATGACTATATCAGGCTCCCGGACCCAATTCTGTCTATGCACAGAACCACCACTGACAAGGAACTCTTGAGCAGAAGCTGGGTGTCCTGCAATCAACTCAATTCTGACACTATTTACTTGGTGAAAGCATAAGATTCCACAGATTACGAATTCAGTCCTACAAGACTACACACTGCCCTTACCCTGCTCAAGATCCAATCTCAAATTCAGGTTGCTGTACTTCTGACCAAGTGGCTATAAATCAAAGGTTCCCATGACACGCTTGTCAGATTTTATTAGTTTGCTAGAGCCGTTCACAGAACTCAGAGAAACATTTTACTTACTATATCACCATGTTATTATAAAAGGATATGACTCAGGAACAGTCAGATGGAAGAAATGCACAAGGCAGGATATGGGGAGAATGTATAAAACTTCTATGCCCGCTCCAAGTGTGCCACTCTCCCAGTACCTCCATGTGTTTACCAACCCAGAAGGCCTCTAAACCTGGTCCTCTTGGATTTTTACAGGGGCTTAATTGCAAGTCATGATTGATTAAATCCCTGGACACTGGCAGTTGATTAAACTTTCTCCTCTCCCAGGAGATAGTGGGTGGGACTAAAAGTTCCAAGCTTCTAATCATGTGGTTAGTTCTCCTAGCTACCAATCCCTAACCTCCCTCCTTTCCAAAAGTCCTCATTAACATAGCAAAGACGATTTGATCCGTCTCAACATCATTCTGAACACCTAGGCTCTCCCAAGGATTTTGGGAGGTGTGAGCCAAGAACCATGGTGAAGACCAAATATTTATGAGATCTATTTTGGTCATCTAAATAACCATATATATATATATTTCTTATAAGTCACAATATCTTAATGACTACCTTTGTAGTTTTATTATGTTGGCTCTTAGTTTCTCTTTTCTGAGAAAGGTGTATTACTGCTTAGATAGATAATAAGAGTGGCATAAGTGGGTTGCAGGGCCCAAGATCTCCTGAGCTCCAGGGGTACCAAACAGACCAGGTTTGACCAACTCACCACTGACAAATTTCAAAGTCAGGGATAAGAAAGGAATTTATTTCAGTGAGACCGAAAGACAGCAGACTATTGTCTCAAAGACGGTCTCCAAAGTGCTGAAGATATTAGGTTTGAATAGGGAAAATGTGGGTCAAAAGTCAGTGGGGTGTTGCCCTAAAGGTCAGGTAAATTATTGTCTTGGGGTCAGCCAGATGGGGTGTGGGAAGAAGAGCTTAATCAATTAGGAAGTTTAGACTGAGATCAAAATCCAGGGAGTTGAAATGTTCTTTCATTGAGTCATTAGCTCCTGGGTGTCCATGCACACACCAGAAACAGATAGGATTAATGAAGTACCTGTGTCACTGATAAGAAAGGAGAAGGGATCTAGCAGAAGATTTATATCTCCCTTATATTCCCTTGACTGTTTCATAATGTGGCTACAATATAGGTGGCTTTTTTTCTTTATTATTTTAACTTATTTCCCTTTTAGGGAGGGAGGGAGGCAGAGGGAGAGAGAGAGAGAGAATCTTAAATAGGCTCTGTGCCCAGCATGGAGCCTGGAGCCTGATACAGGGCTCAATCTCACAAACCTGAGATCATGACTTGAGCCCAAATAAGGAGTTGGATTCTCAACTGAGCCACAGAGGCACCCCTTAACTTACTTTTTGGGGGGGGGGGAAACTATACATGTGGTCTTCCTTAAGCAAACATTTTGCTGAAAGCACATTATGCATTTGCCTGTCCATCAGTCCACGATCACCTTAGCCATTTCTAGGGCCAAGAAACTGAATTAATTCAAGGACTCAGTGAAATAAACAAAACAGATCATTAGTTCTATTGTGAGTAGTACTAATTAGCTCTCCTAGAATGAATGATTTATGAAGGCAATCAATTCCAAAGGAATGAGATTGATTTACCCAGAATATACTTCCCTCAAACTGCTTATTTCCTTTTGGTTATTTGATGGAAGCTGGCTATTCACATTCATTTTAACCAGGTTTCAGAGGTAAGAAAATATTGTAGGAAGAGGGAGAATGCAGTAAATAGGATTAAGCTTGAAGAAAAACTAGATAGACACATGGTCTTGTAAAACCCAAGAGGAAGAAATGTTACCATCAAAATGTGGCATTGATTTATTTACTCAGAATAATTCGCCCATTAACTGACAACAAAACTACCACAGCAGAACATGACATGCTCCTTGGTTTCTAGGTGTGTGATAAACACAGAAGATTTGACCAGATTTTAGCTCTGTCGTTTAGCCCTGATTCATACAGCCACCACACGTGAATTGCTATGATGGCAGCAAGCACTTTATGTCATAGACTTTTTTTTATACAAAGTTCTGTATACAATAGATTTTTTTAAAGATCTTTGTTTATTTATTTGACAGAGAGAGAGAGATCACAAGTAGGCAGAGAGAGGAAGAAGCAGGCTCCCTGCTGAGCAGAGAGCCTGATGTGGACCTCCATCCCAGGACCCTGAGACCCTGACCTGAGCTGAATGCAGAGGCTTAACCCACTGAGCCACCCAGGCACCCCACAATAGATTTTTAATATATTGTTAGTAATGCAGAGCAGACTTCTAGGCAAGAGTGTGACTTTAGCTTCTGAACGGGATACTTCAACTCTGCCCTGTAACTAATTCCCCTACTTTACTCGTGAAATAAATTTTTTAGGATTGCCATATATATCATGGAATATTTCATTTGATTGCTACAACTTAACATACCATTTTCAAAGGGTTTTGTGGTATTTCCCTCAAGGTAGTCCATTGACAAAATGATTAAGTATTCATGTAGTACTCATTCTCATTACTGAAAAATTTGGGAAAATCCATAGAGAAGTTGCAAACTTGAATTATAAATACAATCTAATCTTAAACCATTGAAGAGGAAATAAGAGGCATAAAAAATTTTAAAAAGTATCTCTTAAATATAAGCCCACATCACTATTTCCTTTAAAAAAGATTGTTGGGGGCTGAGGTATGGCTCAAGAAGGCTGACGCAATCAGGCCTGACCCTTGCACCTACATAACAGGATGCGGTTGCCACAGAGCCTCAGGGAGCCCAACGGCGCACATAAAGGAGCACGCCAATCAGTAGCCTGATCACGCACCTATCATGCCTGGCCCCACCAATCATGTACAAGAGCACGCTTGAAAGCAACCTATCGGGCGCACTTCCCCTATCCCTTGCCTATATAACCCCTTCGTGTTTTAATAAACTTTGCAGCTTGATCAGAATCCCTGTCTTGCTGTCATTCTTTCGCGCCTCCTGTCCCATCCCCCTCA